>PVKC010006031.1:0-31923 GCA_004027635.1 Crocidura indochinensis | reverse complement strand
AACCATGTTTTTACCCTTGAGTTATATTTTTATTCCTCAGTTTTCTAAGATTATGTGGGTAATACCTATTTCTTGAGATCAAGAAGCATGAACTTTCTTAAATTACAATGTAGAACAGCAAGAGAAAGACTTCCTGAATCACAGAAAGACTTTGTTCCTGAAACTGAGAATACCAGTTTCCTTAAGTGACTGTCTTATCTTCCGACGACGATGAAAGGTCTTCTATTTTAACAAATAGGTCAGTCTCTTGTGTGCATTCACTTGTTTTGTTTGTGTAAAGTGAAAATGGGCTTGGAGTGTATTCTCTGATTTATGGGGAAATAATCTGGCATAAATGTAAGCGATCCATTTAACAAGGTCATTTTATTTTCTAATGTAAGATTCGGTTTTTAATAAATCGCTGGGAAATTTTTGTTCTTTAATTGCTTTATTTAAGTAATGTGGTTAAAAAGTTCTTCTTTATTGGATTTAAATAATAAAATGTACATCATAAAAACTAGAGACCTTAACTTGCTGGAGTTGTCCAAGGTACTGAACCACCTCTTCATGTATTTAGTCGTAGAACTTGTCTGTCCTGAACATCTTTACCCCTGTTGTCATGCACTAATAACTAAGGCAGTAGACCACTGGTTTCAGTCTTTCTTTTCCTGTGAATTAGAAGCTATTCATGGACCAATGGTTGATGATCACTGTTCAACTCAGTGAAACAGATCTTCATATATTTCTAAGCCTAACATTATTTGAATTCTTCTATACTCATTATTATTTTGTTTTGTTTTGTTTTGTTTTGTTTGGCCACATCAGGTGATGCACAGGGGTTACTCCTGGGTATGTGCTCAGAAATTGCTCCTGGCTTTGGGGACCATATGGGATGCCCAGGATCAAAATGAGGTCTGTCCTGGGTCAGCCGCGTGCAAGGCAAATGCCTGTATTACAGCTGCACTATTGCTCTGGCCCATTATTTTTAAATTTTTGCTTTCCTTTTTGTTGTTATCTAACTTTTGTCTGCCATATCTGTGGATTGGCTCTTGGGATCTGGATGCATTAAAGGATTTCTTTTGAGTCCTCTTTGAGGAGAGTGTATACACAGACAGCGAAATATAAAGAAAATGAGATCACACAATGAATGTATGGGGAAAACACATTCTAACAAGCGTGTTACAAATTATCTCCAAACTAGGAGTATTTAAAGGGTAAAAATCAGTCACAGGTGTTGAGAAGAATGCTTACAATTACAAAGCAGAGTTTAACAATAAAACAATACATCAAGCTATGGATGTAAGCAGTTCTGAGTTACAAAGGAGAAGGTCACAACTCAAGGCAGTTCCTTGCAAACTAGCCTCAGATGCAAAACATGGGGTTAGTGAGAAGTAGCAAGAAACCTAGAATTCTATCTTCACTAAGATGGGCTCAATTATTTTAGAGTCAAGTGAACGAAAGAACTAAATCCACTAAGGGGTCGTTCTAATTCTCTGAGAAAAAAAATATCCCAGAATCCGTGTTCTGGCTACACCCTTGCATCCCAGAATCTGAGGCTGCAAGGGCATTTTGAAGGGAGAGAAAAACAATTGTCTTTGATTTGGTGCTAAATATTATTCAGATAAAGAGGTTTTAATCAAGGCTATATTTTGCCAGTCAATATCAGCAGAAGGAAGAATTAATTTTAAGGCCAAATAATATACCATGACACGAGTTTCAGAAATATTTCTTTTAAGTTTCCTCAACTCTCCACAAAGGCATAAAGCTTCTGATGTGAAACTTTTGGTGGAATTCCTTGGGGTTATCAAGTTATCTGCACCAGAAAAATTCAGAAAAATCATCTGGCAGGTCTACTGACTCCTCCCCTTAATTGGAGATTAAAAAAATCATTATCAATGGCATAGACACATTTTTATAGAGAAGGAAGGACCATATATAGCAAGGCTAAAAGGGTTACTCCTGGTGACTAGTGTTACAGCAGTGTTACTTCTTATTTTACTCTTTGTTGTTTGTTTTTGGACCATGCTCCACATTGTTTATGGCTTCTTCCTCTTTTCTCCCAGAAAAATCAACCCTAATAATGTTTTGAGAACCCTTTAGAGTGCTGCAGAATTATCCTAGTTTGGACATTTATAAAGGAAGTTCTCTGATCACTGTTCTTTCTTTGATTACAGAAATTATATGTTTGTGTAGTGATATTTTGTGTTATTTTATAAGGAAAATATGTATGCATAAATTCCAATTTGATAAAAAAAACTGTGAGAAATTGTACCAGAAACTTCTCAAATTTTATTTCTTTATATGTATGTTAGGGAAGTGTTTTCTGTTAGCAGACCTTACAATTCTTTGTAAAGATTGAATCATACTGCTTATGCTCAGGACTACCAAAATATATACCTACAGGTGTTGGGGCCATGAGGTACTGGGGTTATACTTGGGGACTCACTGATAAGGCATGAACTTCCACACTTTGAGCTATGTTGAGCTCTAGAATAGTGCTTCAATTTTTGTTTTTGATTCATTTTTGGGGGGGCACATTGGACAGTGCTTACAGCCTCTGACTTGAAGCTCCGGGATCTCCCCTGGCAGGGATTGGAACTCATGGTATGAGGGAGGATTTAAGTCAAGTTGGATTCATGCAAGACAAGTGTGCTGTCGGCTCTATCATTACTCCAGATCTCTATTTCTGGATTGTGTTTTCATTTTCTATTTGAGATACTTGGTTTTAAGTTCTATGAGAGATAAATTAGACATGGCTTAGTGTAGATAATTTTTTTTCATTTACCAACTTGATTTTAAAGAATAACTATGCCATATTGTAATTTCATGTTAGGCTATAGAATAAACAGAATTCCTAGTAGCTTCAAGACCAAATATACATATAAGGCCAATTTCTTTGCTCTCACCTGGTGTTAATAAAATGTTATTCTTGTGAAGGACTGAGACAAACAGAGCCTGAGCAGAATGTAAAATATCATACTAAAAGAAAAACACTATGCTTTTATTAATATTTTGAGAGAGATAAAATAAAATAAACAGTTTGGTCTGTAATAAGGTCATTTTAGTTTGGTCTGCAATAAGATCACTAGAAAAGAAGGAAGTAAAGTTGGCAAATTGAAACAAACTGGACAAATTACATAGTAAAAAACTGACTGTTTCCAATCTGTGTACACCTAAAATTTATATATAATTATGTGCAGTGTATACCTAAAACACATGTATAATTATATGCAGTGTTGTTTCTATTAAAGCATATTTATAATTGAAATGAACTCAGTGTTTTGACACAGTTTTCACTACCCAATCTACTTAAATGTCAAACTTATTATCCATACAGAGTCAGAAAAGTGGGTAAATTCCAAATTCTGCCATTATTGTCTTGAAAATGTTAACTGTGCCCTGAATGTTAACCACTTTTTATATTACTCTACATTTGATTGTGAACCAAGTTCAGTTAAATACTGTAATTTTATTTTCTATATAAAAATAGATACCTCTATATAAAAATAGATACTGAGTTACCATAAGACCTATAAATGTATGAATCTTATGATATATTTAGAGAGCTGTGAATTTTTTATTTTTCTATTTATTAAAAGTAGTTTGTTTTAAAATCTATTTTTCCTAGCAACAAAAAAGACTTTAATAACTGTTGTAATATAATATGCTATCTTCTTGCTTGGTCTCCGGACTATATTTTGTGATTAAATGCTTCTACCCGTTGTCTTCTTTAGATAAAATTATTTTAAATAAATGTGCAACCAAACCATTATTTGCAAGCTGAAGAATTTATGCATATCATTTCCCCAGGTTCTTTAGAATCAGTGCCATTGGCTGTATTTTAGTAGTTAATATAGTTTTTTTGGTTACTGTATATTACTTGATTATTATATAATGTTTGAGTAATGCACATATGACCTGACGAATTTTTTAAATTTTCTACTATATATTGTTATTTAAATTCTATAAGTGTGAATGCTGATATTTAGGGCATGAAATGACTTTGTAATGCTAATAGAACTGAGTCATGCTTTAGGATTCAGAATCAGAGAGAATCTTTTTTAGGGTCATTGCTGAAGGAATCACATCCATTGGTGCTGAGGCTTTACTACTGATTCTATACTCAGGACACTGAGTCTGCATTCAGGATGATTTCTAGTGAGCTTGGGGACCATATGGGATCAAAGCAGGGTTGGATTCATGCAAGAAAAAGGATCTATCTACTGCACTATTGTTTTAGTTACACAAGTTAGTTTTTATCACTTTTGTCTATTGCTTGCTTTAATATTTCTTTGTTTCCCATAAAAGCACTTATCATACAGGGAGTGTTTTTGTTGTTGCTGGTTTGGGCTCATACTTGGTGCTGCACAGGACTTATTTTCTTGCTCTGCACTCAGGAATTACCTCTGTCAGAGTTTGAGGTGTGGGAATCAAACCCAGGTCAACTATAAGCAAGCCAGCACACACCTCTGCACACAACTGTAATATCTATCTTGCCTGAGGAAGAACTATTAATGGAAGAAATTAGAACTATTTTGTGATTTCTGGGAATGCAAAAAAATATTATGTGATAAAAATGAGTAAAGAATCAAGGAGATAGTTCAAGTAGCTGGAGTGCACATTCTATCCTCAGCATACCTGTGTTTGATTTTGATCACCAGATGTTCTCTATGCACTGAGTCTAGTTAGGCCCAGAGCAGTGTTACTCATAGACACCCAGACCCCAGATAAGTGAAAGATTTTGTTATTTTTATTATTATTAACAAAAATAGAATAAGCACAGTCTGAGGTGCTTGATTAATATCTTGAAATCTAGCTTATAAAATGTTATAAATTGCAACACTTAAACCTCAGAGGGTTTCTTTATATGTATACTTTGAATAGAAATATTTTAATGATAACTAATAGTGGAATTATTTACAAAAATTTAGGACAAATAAGTATTCATTTTAAATTTGTTATATGTAGTCTCTACAGGGATATATATATAGATAGAGATATCTATATATTTATAGAAAGATTAAAAAGATAGATATAGATGGAGAGATAAATGATATCTAGATAGATATAGATATATCTACATATTATATATTTATCTAGATATATAATCAATATATATATGTTATATATCTTTATTTATCTAAACTCTCTCTCAATCAATAAATCAATCCATCAATCTATCTATCTATCTAGACTATTTATATATAGTTTTTAAGTAATCTCCAGTGGTGCTCAGAACTTACTCCTGGCTCTGAACTTAAAGATTAAGTGGAACTTTGGGAACATTTGATGTACCAGGGATCAATTTTAAATTGGCTTTATGAAGGCAACCACCCTGCTGATGATTTATTTTGAAAAGTGAAACTTTCTAAATGTCTTTCAGTAATATTTTACCAGTCATTTCCAGTATTTAATAGTATATGCTGATATTATATGCTAGAATACATCTATAATTCCTCTTTAGAAATTTAAAATAAGTTCTTCTGACATAAAACCCATATGATTATTATAGAATTTGTGACAGAGTTGAAACCAAATATATAGGGGCCCGGGAGATAGCATGGAGGTAAGGCGTTTGCCTTTCATGCAAAATGTCATCGGTTCGAATCCCGGTGCCCCATATGGTCCCCCGTGCCTGACAGGAGCAATTTCTGATCATGGAGCCAGGAGTAACCCCTAAACACTGCCGGGTGTGATCCAAAAACCAAAAAAAAAAACCCAAATATATATATGTTATGGTTTCTATCTATAAGTTATGATTTTTATCCTGTTATTTTTTAAAAGTATAAAATAATTAATAATTAACCATGCTAATGTTGTTTGTTCTGTAATATATAATTTGTAGTGAGAAATAGTTCATTATGTTGTTTCTATATCTATACATTAATATATATTAGATACTGAATTATACATACGATTATTGTGTTTTAGAAAAATACATCATATTTATTTAAATCACATCATACCAGGATCAAAGAGATAATCCATCATGTATGATGTTTGTCTTTCATGCAACCAACCTGTGTTCTGTCCATGAACCCATTTAGTTCCCTAGAGCTAACCCTGGGTATTGATTAATGTTTATAGAGGCCCTATAACCAAGCACCATCTTATTGCTTACCCATCTTATTGGAAAGCTTCTGATCAGATTTTTTTTCTTGCTTTGATTTTTAATGTTCATTGAGGAAGAAACTAATCAGAATAAAACAATACAATTAGGTTTGTTTTAGGGACACCTGTCAGTGCTCAGGGCTTTCTCTTGGCTCTGTACTTAGGGATCATTCCTGGTGGGACTCATGGGACCAAAATGATGCCAGAGATTGTGCCCAGGTTAGTTGAATACCACGTATATACCCCATCCACTTTATTATCACTCTCGCACCCTAAAATATATTAAAATAATTAATTTTGGTTGATTATGCTTTTGTAAGTATCTTTCTAACTTCAAATTGAAATTATTCTGGGTCTGTGCTAAAGAAAAGATTCAATTTGAAAACATCATCATTTTTTTGTTTTCACAATCTTTGTTTGTTTTTGGTGGGGGTCACACCAGCATTGCTCAGGAGTTATTCCTGGCTCTATGCTCAGAAATCACTCCTGACAGGCCCAGGGGACCACATGGCATGCCAGAACCCAAACCACTGTCCCCCTGCATGCAAGGCAAACGCTCCACCTCCATGCCATCTCTCCAGTCTCTGTTTGTACAGTCTTTAAAAATCTTAAATCTCAGAAGGTGAAATATATCTCCTACTTCTCTTATTAATTTGTTTAGCAATATATTTCTTTAATTTTCTTCCACCTTCCTTCTTTGTTTTCCCCAGAAATTGCACACAATTGCTGTGCCTGGAAGGTTATATTTGTGTAATACAGGCAGGGAGAGGGGCCTCCACACCTGTGGTTGACAAGGGTTCACAATTATGGTGGCACCGAGGATCACACTTACAGTGTCAGAAATAACAAAATGATGTTAGGAAGATTCTTGTGGCTCCACACATACTGAATAGTGGCTCTATCATTAAGCCACCTCTGGGCTTTTAATTTTTCTCTAGGTCATCTTCAGCTTAATTATGATAGCCATTTTAAATTTATTATATGAAAAAAGCAGTGAGGATTCTTTTGGTTTTATTTTTGTAGGCAAATATTTTAAAATCTTCTGATGTGGTTAAGAAATAAAACAGGTGAATTTGGGACAGGATACAAGATAGTATTTGATGCAGCACAAATCACCATCCATTTATTGTTCTTACTAAGACTGCATTACCTAGCTATCATATTTTTAAATATCAAAAGTATTTAGAATTATATACAATTTCAAATGTTTTCTATTAACTATGCTTTTCAATGACTAAACTTTTCTACCACCTTTATATCAGTAAAGTTTAGAGAATTTCAGTTTGTATAATCTAATAAGACAAAGATTCTGGTAGTAATTAGCTTCTTGGAATGCTTAACTTCAATTTAGGTAATTAGAAGTAATTTGCTATTTTTTCCTGAATTATTATTTAGGTGTATTGATACATTTTTAGGAGTATTGATAAATTTATCAATGACTATCAAATTACTGAAAGCACAATAATGGGTTTTAGTCTTAATTTATTGTGGTTTACTTTGTTTTGGTTTTGTGTTTTGGGCCATACCCAGTGATCTGCAGGCTTTAACCTGTTTTTAATTACAATTTTTCACTGTAAAATTTTCAAACTTTGGGAATTTGAAAAAAAAAATAGAATTGCTGGATTGTAGGGCAATTTCCTTATATTTTGAACTAATCACGCCTTCATAGATAATAAAATAAGCAAAATACCCACATTCTATTATTTTTGTTTTTTTGTTTTTGGGCAACACCTGGTGATGCTCAGAGTTTTTTTGTTCTGGATTTGTGCTCAGAAATTACTCCTGGCTTGAGGGACCATATGTGATGCAGGGGGATCACACTGCCGTCTGTCCTAGGTCAGCTTTGTGCAAGGCAAATGTCCTGCTGCTATTCTGTGGGTAGAATGCTTCCTTTACATATAGCTAACCTGAGTTCAATTCCTGATTCCACATAGTACTCTAAGTCTCATTCAGAATGATGAGACTTGGAATGCAGAGCCAGAATTAAACCCTGAACACTACTGTGTATGACCTTCAAAACAAAAATAAAACATAAAACCCAACAAAAACAATTATCTATTTCTATATGCCACTTTGCTTAAAAATATGCCAATTAGGGCCAGGCGGTGGTGCTGGAGGTAAGGTGCCTGACTTGCCTGCGCTAGCCTAGGACAGACCGTGGTTCAACCCCCCAGTTTCCCATATCGTCCCCCAAGCCAGGAGTGACTTCTGAGCGCATAGCCAGGAGTAACCCCTGAGCGTCACTGCGTGTGGCCCAAAAACCAATATATATATTGGCATATATATATATATATGCCAATTAAAAACATGCTTTGGGAAAAAAAGCATGCTTTGGAACTAGAGCAGCGAAGCAAGTGGTAGGGCATCTGTCTTGCACGCACTAACCTAGGACGGACTTGGTTCGATCTCCTGGCATCTCATTAGTCCCTCAAGCCAGAAGTGATCTCTGAGCGCATAGCCAGGAGTAACCCCTGAGCTTCACCGGCTGTGGCCCCAAAACCAAAATCATAAAAGAAAGCAAACAAACAAACAAAAAATACCGAACAACCTGCTTCATCTTCTACTTTCTTCTGGAAAGTAGGTTTGCTAGTAGAGTTAAGGTATGATGAAAAATGGATTTAAATTTTTCAGTAGATACTTCCTCCAAAACACATAAAGAATGTATTTTAGAAGAAATTACTAATATCTGCTTTTCTGATCCTGCCTAATTTTTTTCCTAGAGAATCATTCTTAATATGTCTATACATTTTAACTAATAAACCACACCCTCTTTGGTATAATGCTAGCTGTATTTCTATAGCTTGTGCTATTTGTATTTGAACTATAAGAGAAATTTGCAGCCTGTAATCTAGGAAGGAGAAGAATTTGCTTCTCAAAAAATAACATTTTATTGATTAATAACACTTTTTATTTAATTAGTTCAAACACAAGATATAATTTGGATTTGTGATACCGGTCCGTAGATCGGCTCAGCAGAGAGGAGGAGAGAAGAGGGATTTGTGATACTTGAGTGAAATTTAGATTTTCTAGAATGTCAAAGATGTTATTCTTTTCATATTTATAATTTTAAGTAAAAGGAAATATATGATATGCAATGATTTTGTGTCTTCAATATATTGTGGAGACTCTGGCATAAAGGGTCTCTGGCTAAGTTTATCATTCTGATATCACTCAGACATCACATAAATGCTAATTTGAGAATTCAAGAATGTCATGAATGTTGATGATTCAGAGTGATAGATGTTAAACTGATTATATCACCCTTTTGGAGTTTTGTCTGATCTGTTAGTGAGAATGAATATTCTGACTGAAAAAAAAGTAGATAAACTTTGTTTTCTATATCTGTTAAATATTTTAAGTCTTTATTTAGTGAGCATGTAATTATAACCTTGCCCAAGAGGTATGAGATGCCAAGGCTTATACTACTTTAGAATTCTTTGGTACGTGGACAAAACCAAATAGTCAGAAAAAAGAATAATTGTTTAATGTTGTAGAGATGACAAACATGGTAGTAGAACCTTCAAAGATTCCATCTTTTCTGCTCCATTTTCTTTTGTGGGGGCCACACCAGTGATGTTCAGGGGTTACTCCTGGCTATGCACCCAGAAATCGCTCCTGGTTTGAGTGATCTATATGGAATGCCGAGGGTTCGAAACATGTTCCATCTTGGGTCAACTGTGTGTAAGACAAAAGTCCCTCCATTTTCTAGTAGTTTACCCTAACTTGTGTGTGTTAGACATTGGGCAACATGTGTCCTGTATCTACTTGTGTCATTGTCATCCATTATACCACCACCAAAATCATATCTTGAATATAGATTAGTCTAGTTGAATTCAGTTCCATTATATCCTAAGCATAGTTACTTAAAAAGGTATTTTCAAAATATTGATCATACTGAGTATTCTCTTTGTAAAAATTATAGAATGACTTTTCTTGCATTCACATTTTACTCATTTTTCATCACCTGAAGATTTATATAATCTCTTTTCCAATCTTCTTTCCTTCTATGTCTGACCTTTGAGCTTAGTATTGAAATAAATTTGTCTTACTTTCCTTTATATTCCAAAAACTGAAGTTCCATTTGCATCACAAAGGATGCATAAGCTTCTCTTTCTGCATGAAAAATCTTTCATCCATCAGTCTTTATGACCTTTCTGAACCAAGGTTTCCCAGCCTTTTTCCCTCACCTCAATCATTTTTGTTATTTCCACTATGGTATAAACCACTGCTTAATTACATTCTTGTCTACTGTCTTTCCCCAGTTTGACTTCAAGCTACATGAATCCAGAATTTTTGATGGATGTTCTGTTCACAGGAATACTTCCAGAATCATCAGGGTATCTGTACTTATTAAACAAATATGAATATTAGTTTAATAAAATAATAAACATAAAATACTAAAACTCAGTAATGATGAATTTTGAAGAATTTTGAACAGATACAAAATGTGATTCTAAACATTGCCACCTGGCTAGTATAATCTTTGTTTACAACTGAGATTACTGTTCATTTGCAGCCTTTGTAGTTGTTAAAGTACATTTAAATATGTTACTACTTAAGTGATTGTTCTGCCTGCCTCCTGCCCATCACAAAACAAGATGGGGTTGTGTATCTTTCTCTTGCCCACTGTTCAGATCATCACTTTATTTTCTGAGAGAAAACCCCAGGAACAGAAAATTCATTCTACAAGGTTCTGAGAATGGAGGATTTGTTCTATTCTATACATGTATTAGAACCAACTACATATCTCCTTATAAAATAGATGCAGGTTTTTTGTTTGTTTCCTTTTTTTTTGGCCACACCCGTTTGATGCTCAGGAGTTACTCCTGGTGAAACGCTTAGAATTTGCCCCTGGCTTGGGGGACCATATGGGACACCAGGGGATCGAGCTGCGGTCCTTCCTTGGCAGACACCTTACCTCTAGTGCCACCTCACTGGCCCCACCCAGTTTTAAGAAATTGCCTCTGTTGATGCTGAGATTGGCAAGTCTGTAGGTTCTGAGCAGTAGACTGAAAATTAAAGGAATCTGAATTTGGTGCTGATGTGTGTAGACAGAATTTCTTCTTTTGGAAACCTGTTGTTACTTGTAAGTTCTTTAAACTGATTGGATAAGACCCATTCATATTATTATAGATAATCTCCTCTACTTAAGGTCTGTTGATTATAGACGTTAATTATGTCTTCAAAATTCCTTTACAAAAACATCTTGATTAAGGTTTGATTAGCTAGTATAGCCTAACCAAATTGCCAGATAATCCATCCTGCCATGCATTTTGTGGGGTTGAAATGGGAAACCCAAAATCCATTGTTTTTAACTGAAATTATTGATTGTGAAAGAGGAAATTTTTCTGAGCTGAATTCATAATTAAGTAAATTATTAAGAAAGATTAAATACGCTAGTATTGATTATAAGATTTCCTATAGAACACAAAAGTGTATTTTATATGATTTTCAAGTTTAAAAAACATTGCTAGCTTATTCACATTGTCAATTTACTCATCAATTTATGTACTTATGACATTTCAGGATTTTAATACATTTTAGATTTAGCTCTATAATAAAAATAAGGTCTTATTAAAGTATATAAAATTAAGTTGAATATTTTCTCATTTGTTCTTTATTTAGTTGCTTATGGTATCACCAAACATACTATATTTAGTCTCATAAAAATATATAGAGAAGGCCGAGTGGTGGTGCAAGTTGTAAGACGTTCTGCCTTGTGCATGCCAGCCTAGGATGTACTGTGGTTCGATTCCCCAGAGTCCCAAATAGTCTCCCCAGCGAGGAGCTTTTTCTGAGCTCATAGCCAGGAGTAACCCCTGAGCGTCACCAGGTGTGGCCCCAAAACAAAAAACCAAAACAAAAATAAAAAAGAAAAATATAGAGAATTCATTTACAACTTTATTGATTTGACCATTTTTAATATTAAATTTTGTTTCTAAAGATATTTATACAAACTGTTCAAATTAAATCTATTATATATGTCATAAAAATTGTATATATATATTTAAAATAGAAGAATAAAAAATGGAAGGCATCTGTCTCCGTGTATTAGAATAATTTAATTTGGTTAAAATAGTCATCCTATACAAAGAACTCTACAAATTCAATGTATTGCCATACGTTTTTGATTTTTCTTAAAGAAAAGGTACTCAATTTTCTAGAATAAACATGCAATAATAAAATTCTCTGATTAGCTCAAGTAATCCAGGGGCAAAAGTTGAATTAGTTTGCTTTGCCCAACTTTAAACTATAAAGTTAGAGTAATTAAGATCATTTGGTACTAGATTAAAGACAAATTCTCAGAAAAATAGATTTGAAAGCACAGAGACAGACCTGCAGGTATATGACCAGTTAATAGTTAATACAGGACTTAAGAAAATGAAGTGAAAGAAGGAAAGCCTCTTCAACAAGTGGTGCTGGGAAAACTGATTTGCTACATTACAAAAAAGGGCACTGGATTGCTATTTTGTATCTTAGATAAAAGTTAATCCTGAATGACATTGGACTTGCTGTTAGATCTGAATCCATTAAAATACATGAAGGAAAATACAGACAGTACACTTCGTGATAGAAGCAATAATAAGCAAAGAGGACTACATTGAAATAAAACTTACACAGTGAAATAATGTGAAATAATAATTAAATGATAATTATGCATAAATAATGTATAGAAAAACACTTTAAGGGAGATATTATTTACTTCATATATATATATATATATACATATATACATATACTAGAAACAAATATCCAAGATTTATAAAGCACTCCCAAAACAAAAAGCAGAAAAAGAAAATCTCATCAAAAAATGTGAAGATAAATGGAATGGACACTTTTTCAGAGAAGACAAACAGGTGGCTGATAGAAGTATGCGAAATGTTATTCATCATTTATCATTAGGGAAATTCAAATTAGAGCAACAGTGCAATTATCTTCTCACATCAGTGAGACTGACACATGTGAAAAAGGAGTAGAATTAATCAGTGCTGGCCAAATTGTGGGAGAAAATGTACAGCCATCTTCTATTTGTAGGAATGCGTCTGGTTTAGCCTCTATGGAAAACTCTTATCTCAATTGCATCTCATGTTCAGAGCTTCCGAATGCATGGCAATTCCATTTCCTAGCATCTACTCCATAGGCTCCATATCTGAATCTTGAAAAGATAATTAAACTCCTATGTTAATTGACAGAATGGGACAAATAGAGAATGGTTTTTTCCTATGTAGAATATAAAGAAACATAATGAGATCAGAAAAGGCCAATGGTCACTGACTCTGGGAGGAAGAGATAGGATAGTTTTATTAAAAGATGACAAAGAAGTGATTAGTGATTTGGGAGAGAAACTAGAGACACCGGTGAAGGGACACTGATGTTCTGTTACTGGGTGTGATGTTAGAACATTGTAAGCCTGAAACGATAGCATTAATAGTATTCTAATGATGATGATTAATTAAACTGCAAATAAACAAAAATGATTATTTTTATGAACAACATATTTTTATTTAATTAATTTATTTATTTATTGTTTTAGTTTGGGAGCCAAACTCAGCATTGCTCTTACTCCTTTCTATGCTCAAGGATCACTGCTGGTGGTCTCAGGGGTATCAGGGTTTAAACCCAATTCAGCTAATTTGAATGTTAATTTTACAGCAAAAGTTAAGAATGAGTGTTACTTGAATGTTATATAAATGTTGAAAAATTGTGTTTTAAATGAAGATTTCCAGTAACTTAATTTTTGGTTTATAGTCTCGTTTGTTTTTTGTTTTTTGCTTTTTTGGACCTCACCTGTTGACGTTCAGGGGTTATTCCTGGCTATGAGCTAAGAAATTGCTCCAGAAATCGCTCTACCATTGTTTACAATTTAATTAGGCTGTGACTATATTGATATTCCACATTTTTATGTTCTATTCAATATGAAATTTATTCAATTATTATGTAAGATATTTTAAATGTAGAACAATTACTTCTTGCAGAGAATATTGATTAGTGTCTAGATTCTGAGGTTTATTTTAATATCTGTTTTTGTGATTTATTTTTTAAAATTAGACATCCTAATATTCTTTCATCTTTGCTAGTTCTTTAATAAATCATTTTTAATCAAAATACATGCTGACCACTAATTGCATTAAAAAACTTTAGAGAGATCTCATTTTTAATTGTCAAAGATGTGTATTCAAAAAAATAAATTGAGTGGTAATTGAGGACAAGAATTCTGTGATTTTGCCATCTGATATGACCAACCATTAATTATTCATGTAATAATGTCTCTAATCGCAGCTTTCTGAACTTGGTATACAGATTTGTTCAAAACACAAATTAATGACTCTTAGGGTCTAAGTACAAATATTGACAATAGTTCTGCAAACCTGTCTACAGAATATGTTTAACACAACCATGGGTCAGATCTCTAAGGTCAAGACCTAAAAGTACTGCAGTGAAAGCAGATATGTAATGCAAAACTCACTTATTATTGAAATATAGTTGCCTCCATGTCAGCTTAATCCTTAGTGAAATCCCATCTTTTTTTTGGGAGGATATTTTTTTTGTAGCTGAAAATTTATTCCTTTGTCATAATATTTGCTCTAATATTTTTCTATTCCTTCTTATAAGTTAGATAAGACAAAAATTGGTGTTTATGACACTCATTAGAATGAGTGTGAGGTTAGAATAATTTGAGACTTGAAAGATATTTTTGAATATTCGAACTATTGGGATGACATACACATAAATTAGACTTCTAGAATGTTCTACTGATTTCCTGTTTTTCTTGCTATGTTTATCTCTATATTGTATTAGGTGCCACAAATTGTGAGTTATGAGCAAGCTCTCATATTTCTCTTTCCCTGAAGCTATTTTTCTAAGCTCTGGTCATTTCTACTACTTTGTAATCTAACACTGCTTCATGACTTCTTAGGTTGAAATAGAATGTGTGGGGATCAGAGTATCACATACACCCATATGTAACAGCTGTGAAATTTCAAACTCTGTATTGGATTGTAGGGCATTTATGAGCCTTGATAGGATATAGGATTAGTTGAGCTGAGTATGGGATACTAGATTTCCAAATGTTTATATACCTAGTACTAGAATTAATTTTTTAAATGCATATGATTTATAGGTAAATCATTTGGAAAAATTATTTGCCAAACCTTTCTGTTCAGGGTTTACTCAGTGTTTTGTGTTCAGGAATCATTCCTGGTAGTACAGGGGACCATATGCAGTATGAGTGTTCAAACCCTGGTTGTTTATATGCAAAGAAAGTGCATTATCACATGGTACTAAATCTCTCTGGCTCCCCACTGCCCCAGGAGTTGCTTGCCTAATCTAGGCAGTCTCTGAAAAATTCCAGTATGCTAATGTTGACTTTGGCTAAAGGAGAATGCTCAAAGAACTGTGAGATTAGAGTGATCTAACAGAGCTTTCTAGGGACAATTTGGGGATCCTTTCTTGCCTTATAACCCAAATGTATGAATTTTCCAGATAATTTTACCTTCCTTATTTCTTTTCTCCTTCCCTCACTTTAACTCCTCTATTTTTCTTCCCTTTATTAAACATTTATTAAATCAGAAAAGCTTTCAACATTTGAAGAATTTATAAGTATTGGGGTTTTATTTGTTTATTTTGGGTCACCCATGGCAGCACTCAGGGGTTACTCCTGGTTCTGTGCTCAGAAATCACTCCCGGCAGGCTCAGGGGATCATACGGGAAGCCGGGAATCAAACCTGGGTCTTTCCCTGGTTGTCTGCATGCAAGGCAAATGCCCTACTGCTGTGCTTTGCTCCGCCCCCCTTTAGAAGTATTCTGATTTCCATATATTAACCATATACTGACCTACTTGGTCTGATCTATTTTACATTTGTGTGGTTTATGATATTTTAAAACATTCTCTGGCACATGATTCCTCAAGTCATCAACTCTGTAAAGTAGATCAGGTAGATATAAAAATTCTAAGTCTTAGAAAGTTATAATCAAAATTGAATCAATAACAGAAATGAAAATCATGACTGGAATTCAGGGTCTTTGCCTCCATTTGAGTTCTGAAGCATGTCATATTCTACTGGGGCATCATTAGAAGTGAATGTCATTGCCTCTTTGGTCCTAAACATAAAGCCCTGTGAAGCGGTTCAATTGATCTTTTTCTTGACATCTATAAAAGTCCATATTTTATTTTTATTCAACTGATGATGGATTTAAATATTATGTAACTTAAGTTCAAAGATATAGAAGACAGCCATATGTTGATTTTGAAGAATACTTTTGTAATAAAATGAGAGTACTAGATAAAACATCAAATCTATTCTTGTTAGAAAATATTCTGTGAACTCTTAATAGTTAGAAGCATTGTCTTTTGGCATGATCTACCTGTAAGTAATTCTTGCATGAAATCACTAACAAATTACACCGAGCTTTCCCCCCAGGGCCTGAAGGAATTGGCAGATGTTGAACAAAAATGTCAACAGTGAAACTGTGTAAGGATTTTATATTAGGAATACCCAAGAATATTCTCTGCAACATCCTACCTAGCACATTCACTCTGAAATATTATTATTTTTTGGTTCCTCTGTCACTTTCTGCCATCTCACAAAAGACTTATTATGGAGTTTTCAGCCATAATACAGATAAGCTGAGTAAGTCAGGGGGTGATGGACCAGAGAGATGTTCCACTGAGGTGAAAAATTATTGAAAACCAAGATCACTCTGCTGCATGCTCTTCATTTTCTAACTTCTGAAATTATTGAATCATGCATATTCAGATGGCCACTAAGCCATTTTGCAAATAATATTTATTACATGTGTAAAGTCAGAACATATGAACATTATTTGCATCTGAATGGGGTAAATCATGGTATTAGAGAAATTAGAAACTCCTCCTTGTTTTTTGCATTTTTCTTTCTTTAAAAAAATTCACTGTGTGATATATATTAGAGCTAGGAATACTATCCTTTCCAGTATATTCTTCATTCTATTTAACTTTCTGAGCACTGGGGCACACAGTGACAGAAAAATGTAGCTTTTTTCTTAGGACAAATAAAAGCAATGGGCACCCTCTAAAAAGACAGGTTTTTGTTTAAAATTGTATGTAAATATGAGATGTTTTAGATTAGTGTCAATTTTATTTCTTTAAATTAATTTTCATCACAAACTGATTTTTGTTAAAACTTAAATAATATATTTTATTATTGCATATACTTTCTTCAGGGAATTATATTTATGCAGGATGATACTTATTTAATATCTTTAGCTTTAATTTAATATTAATCTTTAATATATACTGCCACTATTCTCTTTTGATCTTATGAAACAATAATTAACTTAATTATTGTTCCTTTTGTGCCTAAAAAATATTTTTCTTAGATGCTACTATAAATATGTTTATCAAGCCTATATGTAAAAGAGAAAAAAACATGAAATTATCTTTAATAAATCTCTGATATCTACATATGACATTGAAAATGAGGACTTCCTAATTCACCAATTAATACATAGTGATAGTCACCTCCTGGATAATGTAAAATTGGAGTGAATTATTTACATGATTTATCTATTTATATTAAATTAAGTAATCTTAATATCAGTCATAATATAAATTTTGTAAGGAGGAGCACATTTGGTTATGTTCAGAGCTATCTAGACTTTGTAGTCAAGGGTTATTTTTGATGCTCTGGGATCATATGTAACGCTCAGAACTCAACGCAGGTCAGCTGTGTTCATAAAGACGCAGGGGTCCTCAAACTTTTTAAACAGGGGATCAGTTCACTGTCCCTCGGATCATTGGAGGCCGGACTATAGTAAAAACAAAAACTACGAACAAATTCCTATGTATACTGCATACATCTTATTTTGAAGTGAAGAAACAAAATGGGAACAAATACAGTATGTGGCCCACGGGCCGTAGTCTGAGGACCACTGAATAGAGTAACTTGCTGTTAAATCTCTATGGCCTCTTTCAAATAGTTTTTATGAAGCTGTGTATATAAATTTTATGCAAAACAATACAATGGAATTTTATTTGTTATTGTTTAGTTCATACATGAATTTTTCAACTATTTTATAATGATGTAAGTGTAAATTAAAAATGTGTAATATTCTTGGGGCTGGAGCAGTGGCAGCAATAGGGCTTTTGCCTTGCACGTGGCTGACCTAGGACAGACCATGGTTTGATCCCCTGGCATCCCATATAGTCCCCCAAACCAGGAGTGATTTCTCAGTGCATAGCCAGGATTAACAACTGAGCATCACTGGGTGTTGCCTAATAAAGCAAAAAAAAAAAAAAAAAAAAAAAAAAGATCTGTACCAGCTCTCAACAAGCTTAATAAAGACTCTAATCCAGGACATTGTAAGATTTCAATGGTGCAATTAAAAGTGTGATATACCTCTAATCTTGGATATAAAATTGGTGTTTTTTTTTAAATAAATAATTTATATATCAAGGTCATTCTCACTTTTTATATATACATTTTTGGGGGTGCACACTGGTAGTCTTTAGGGATTACTTCTGGCTTTGCTCAGGTGCCAATCCTGTTAATCTCATGGGACCATATGGGTTCCGGGGATTGAGTCAAGGCAAACCTGCTGTGTTATCTGAAGCTACCCAGGGCCACAGACCATACCTATCTAATAAAAAAAATTTTTTTTTCTAAACTTGCTTTTAACTTCCCACACAGTTGCTAAATCTTAAATTTGGCTAAAGATAAGAAAATAGCATTACAAGAAAACAGGCAAGAAAATAGTGAATTAGAACTCTCACCTTATTAATTGGAGAAATCTTACCTGATGTATTTTCCCCCTATTATATGTTTCAAAATTTTATAAAGTTTCTTTAGAAATGTACACATAAAAATAAAGTGATTGGCACAATCATTTCTAAAATGGAGCAATTCAACCTACTGCCATGCCAATTGACTTTCCATAATTGTTGATTGCTATTGATTTGAAAAATGGGCTTTAAATTGAATTATGTAAAACAAAACAGATTTAAAAACAAAGATTCACTAGAATCTTTTAAAGTCCTGCCTTTAAAAGATTAAAGTCAGGCTCATTTACTCTTAGATATCTGTAAAAAACCTGACAAGTACTGCATTTTCTGTAAGAAAAAAATTACATATGGATTAAAGAAGTCAAACCCACTCCATGCATGAGTTTAGAAACCAGTAAAAAATAAATAAAAACAAAAACAAAAACACCTAAATAAGGGTCCAAAAGTACTTCCACAAAATTGGCATGCATTCTACTTGAGTCTAAGAAATGCCTTTAAAAAGTCTTTGGAAATAAGAAACCCAGAAAAAGATCTAACACTCAGCTTGAGATTTCTTATATGTATATCTTCTGTATGCCTTTAACCTTTCTTTACAATTAGCACGCTAGAAGGAGCTTTCAAGATAAATGGGAAAAAGATAGAGACACATTTCTGATAATAAATAAATATTTCATTTTTTAAAAAATGAACAGTGCAAAGTTTATGTACATAGTCACATGCTGCTAATAATTATGTTTTCTCTGAATCAGAAGACTGATTACTGATCATTTAAATATCACACTAAAATATTTGTACTAGTTTACCAAAGCCCAGATCCATTGATTGATATGTTATGTGTCTGATACTATACCACAAGTGTAAATGTATTGCACCTTGTATGATTATTGAAGTGTTATTTTGAGAAGAAACCCTGGATTTATGGCAACTTGGATCTTACATAAGGTAGTTATCACATCTGCCCTTCCTTCTCTTCATAGAAAGAAAGACATTCTTGAATATAAGCATGTAAATCTTAGAGAGGAAAGAGTAACTCTTAGATTTTATTTCAGAAGCAAATGACTTTGAGAAAATATCTAAACCTAAATCTCTCCTGAAAAATCCACTATCTCTACCTTCCAAGGCTTAGATGATTTGAATCTCCCCCTAATTTTCCATTAGTTTTCTAAGAAACATCAGCTCATGCAAAAATACAAAAATATTCATGAAGTATTCTCTCAACAAATGGTGCTTAGTGAAGTATTATGTAATGTTCTAGCAATTGTTAGTAGGGGTCAGACTGTTGAATTGTATAAGTATTGAAAATGTTCTAAGCACAGCACAATTTAGAAATTTTCTAAAAACAGCAATGAAAATTTTACACATTTTTTGAGAAAAGAAGGTTTTAGATAATTTGAGTGCTTTTGTTTTATATAATCTACCTTACAAAATAGATCCTAATTCATGGTATCTGGTTATACAAGTAGTCATTAAATCTTCTAAAAGAAAAAGCAAACATGATACAAAATGAGTGTTTTCACGGTGCAATAAATATTAAAGTGTTGTGTTTAATGTTATTAGTTTTATACCTTTATGGTATGCTTGATGTTCTCAAATGACAATGATTTAGTTATCAGGGAAAAGGTACCCCAAGTAACAGAATTTTGAAGTGAACTTCTATCTCTAGTCTCTGGAATAAGAGCCAGATTCACATTCTTTGTAGTAAGTGGCATGGAAATTATAAGTGTCATGGCTAATAGCAATCCCAAAATAATTCTACTCCCACTATAGCTGAGTGTTAGACCTTTTTCTGGGTTTTTTATTCCCAAAGACTTTTTAAAGGGCATTTCTTAGACTCAAGTAGAATGCATACCAATTTTGTGGAAGTACTTTTGGACCCTTATTTAGGTGTTTTTGTTTTTGTTTTTAGTTATTTTTTACTGGTTTCTAAACTCATGCATGGAGTGGGTTTGACTTCTTTAATCCATATGTAATTTTTTTTCTTACAGAAAATGCAGTACTTGTCAGGTTTTTTACAGATATCTAAGAGTCAATGAGCCTGATGTGCTTGAAAAGAAACACAGCAGGCTTTCATATACACTTATGTCATTTTTTTGTGTTAGAGAGAAATCAAGAAGCATGAAATCTCACTTTTCTTAACATCTTTACAGGGTCAAAGGATGTTTGTACAGGGTATTTGGGGGGGATTATTGTTTTGAAGTGAATCCTAAATTAGAAAGTTGGTGTTTGTGTGTTGTCTTTACTCCAAAACCGAGCTCCCTTTTGGTATTTATTGCAAGTTAAAATGTACTATGTTCCATTTTTCTTTTATAAATACATAGCGCCCATGTGTCTTTGCTCAAGTTTAAGGTCTACTTCTACTCACCAATAAAGGAAAATTTTATTATATTTAAAATAGCTTGGAGCATATTTTATTGTTTCAAGTCTCTAATTAGATATGTTAGGTAAACTTGAATGAGACCATGATGATATGGATTTATTTCAAGTAACTTTGCTTTGCAATTTTTCACATCCCCCTTAACTCTGACTCTAATCATCGTGGACAGTACATGTCATTACAACTCTGTTAGAGGAACAAAGAATGTAAAGAAGACACAGAGTAATTGTTGCAGTGGTATTTCATTCTCTTTTCTGTGGCTGCTCAAAAATATTTGTTAACCAACGGGTTATTATTTTGATGAGAGAATTTTGGGGAAGTTATACACTTAAACATCTATGTTGCGATATTAAAGGTACATAGATTTTAGATGTAACATCACTAATGTAACAAATACTCTTGTCTATAGAAACAGTAGAGAAGTGGAAGTAGGAGAATGTGTCTTGAGAGAAAAAATTTTTCATCAATTTCAGTTTGTTAATAATAATATATAAGGTAACAAACAGACACACACTCGTGCACACACGTGAAAGGAACTTGTTATAGAAGTGGAGAATGAAGTCCTAGGCATAAAGTGATTCTAAAGAAAAAACTGGCAATCCTAAACTGCAACTCTCCAACCTAGATTTCCAAAATGGACAGAGTTTCACAGAAATATAAGCTTAAGTAATTTATCAGTAATAATCACAGTCTTTGAATGAAATGTTAGATAAGTGAAAGGTAATATTAGAATATAAAATCATTGATCTGTATCCTTTATTGTTAGCTTTAAAAGCTGTAAGTATTCAGATTTAATATATAGTTTAGAATTTTGATGAATAGTAAATTTGGGATCACAGATTGAAAAAAAAATCTGCTTAGTTATGGACATTCGCTTGAATTTAGAGTTGCATGATGTCTCAGGTTTTATCTCAGACACAGCATGACCTTCTAAGCACAATAGGGAAGCCATCATGGTGTACAGCATTGCTAGAAGCAAGCAGGGCTGCATGGTTCAACCATGAGCACTTGGTTGATCAAAATCTCTGGGAGAGTCCCTTAGACACACTGAGCTATGTTTAGGATCAACACCACCCCTTCTCACAAAGAAAAATAAAAGGTATTTCTGACATTTTTATGGGGTGGTTTTAATTCTTTTTATTTATTTACATTTTGGGGATATGCCTATTCGCATGGCCACTTGTAGTATTGATTGCATGGGGGATCATGTAATGTTTAACCTAGGCCTATACCACACAAAGCTTGTGTTCAGCCACTAGGTTATCTCTATGACCCAGGTTTGTTTTTTGCTCTAAGTAGAAATCTATAGAGAGTACATCAATGTATTTAAAAATTTTAAACAAATTATAAAACTTTTTTGGGTGGACACAGCTGGCAGCCTCGGGAGTTACTCCTTAGTCTGTGCTCAGAAATTGCTCCTGACTTGGGGCGGGGCATATAGGATGCCAGGTGGTGTATTAATTATTAATTACAGAGTCCTAGCAGTGGATAGATGGATGGATGGGGCCTTTTTCGGCCTACCCCCGGCCTGCAGTCCTTATGGCCTGACAGGTCTGTAAGTTCAGGATAACAGTGAGGAAATGAACCACAGGCAGTCAGTTGAAGTTTCAGGAGACATAAAGTTTTATTACAAGACCCTAACCACCATGTGTGTATGTTACATGGTTTCTTAGCTAAATAGCCTCTCTGCACAACCTGTGTCTCTCCTGTCCATGTGACTTCTGTCCTTCCAGCTGCTTCTCTCTGATTTTCTCCTCAGGCAACCTCATACCAACCACAGACCTCTCCAAGATGTGGGAGGGTCTGACCATCCAGGTAAGATAAAGAGGAAGTTGGGGGAGAGATTACATCTGGGATCGAACCCACGTTTATTCAGGGTCAGCCGTGTGTAAGTTAAATGCTCTACCACTGTGCTACCACTCTGGTCCCAAAACTCTTAATATAAACTTTATTATTATCAATAAAACAATTTGGAAAACTTTAATATGCTTTGCTTAGTTGATTTAAGAAACCTAGTGGATGGGTATACCCATTTCACTGGACAAAACTAAGCTATTTTCCTACTATCCTGAAAATCAGGACTTGCACACAAATCATCTGCTTGATAACTGAGCCCCAGGCTAAGTTTTGTCAGGCCCGATAAATGCTGGGGAAATAAATGTTTTTACCATATTATAGTATTTTACACAAATAAAGATTTCTCTGAAGTCAATTGTGGGTTATCTCTCTCTTGTCTTCTTTATTTTCTCTCTGAGACCAAATGTGACCTAGAAGTCATAATCTTTAATGTTCCTGGTCTCTTCACAGTAGAAAAAAAAACGCAACTATCAGAAATGTGTCCCCAGAAGTGACACTTGTCACTTCTCTCACATTCCATTGAATTAAGTAAGCCAAATGGCAAAGCCTGGCATCTATGAGTTGAGGAAATTCAGTTCTTTAACAAAGAGAAGCAGTGACTATTTGTAACTGTTAGCCTACTGCAGCTATGCCTCCCAGTTGTCCTAGAGATTTCTGAAAGGCAAAGTGTTTTCAGTTTATTTTGCGTAACAACTGACATTTGGAGCAAAAGACAGACCCCAATCTCGCAGAAATAAAATTATAACTTGATGCAGGAGCCAGAAACAAACTGGCAGTTCTTACATTCTTGTTTATGTACCTTTTTTCTGAAAGCCTAGATTTCAGTTTCATAGGCAGAGGTGTTAGAAAAAGGTGTCTTGTTTTGCAAATAGAAATAGTCTCAGGAGACAAATAACAATAACATGAGAAATTTATGAAGTTTATTTTTAGTGGCAATTCCAGGCAAGGATTTGCTCTCAGTATTTTCACTGGCACCTAAGAAAACAACCATGGGGACCGTGTTTTATGAATTGATATGCCTATAAATATTAGCCTTGATATTTTCACATGAATAATCACAGAAAAGATACAGAAGGGGCAGAAGCAAATGAATATACTGTCCCTGACACCCAGGAGGGATAGTATCCTTTCCAAAAATTACAATCAAGGTTATTTTCATGATAGTTTTCTTCATTTTTTTTTAAATTCTTCTCCTCTTGGTTATAGAAATTTTAGGGAGTAATCCTCTTTATTCACTGAAATTTTACTTTGTAGAAATTGTGTAAGCTATTGCTGGCTGGCATCTTGAATAGTATGTTGCTTCAATTTGTAGGTTTCTTTATTAGAATAGTTGATTTTTAATGGAATTTACTATTAAACTTGAAGCATAGTTAACATC
This sequence comes from Crocidura indochinensis, assembly GCA_004027635.1. Lineage (NCBI taxonomy): Eukaryota > Metazoa > Chordata > Mammalia > Eulipotyphla > Soricidae > Crocidura > Crocidura indochinensis. The sequence goes on along the minus strand of PVKC010006031.1, from coordinate 7,464 downwards.
TACTAAGGGCTGTTTAGTTATTGGAATTGTGTGCTGATATTGAAAAAATTTAGGGCAGTTTCTGAAATAAACCTTTGGGCTTAAGGGACTATTATCTCCATAGTTTAAAAATTCAACTAAACAGATAACATTATCACAATACTTTAAAAACTAGAATACACTGAGCAAATATGCATAATTGTATTTTCAATGCAAAAAGAATTCAGTTACTTAACAGTTTTAGTTTTGTGACTGGAATTTTTGCTTATGTTGTTTTATTTAATGTTTATGTACATCTTTATGCAGTATTTATCATCAGTTCCATCTTTCAATTGAAAAATTACCACTTAAAGATGAAATTATTTAAAGACAAACAATATGAAAGAGGAGAATTCTGTAAATACAGCATTTAATTTCAAAGATGTTGCCTCAGAGAAGACATCACACTTTCTGTGTGGAACTCTTAAGTACTGAACAATTTTTCCTATTACCTCAGGGCCAAGAAAAGGACAGAAACATATTTGAATTTTTACTAGGCCATAGAAACCTAGTAAATATGTTGAAAATAACTTTTACTTTTTTCAATGGTTCTTCTAGAGTAGAAGTGGATGTCACAGGTGCTTTCTACACAGTGACACCTAACTTTTAGGCTACTGAGAAGATATCCTAGCAGCTTAAAAAAGAAATGTCTTAACATATTTCATTGCCTGATTCTTTTTAAATAATTTTAATTTACTAAAGTAAATGTATTTGTTTATGAATATCTGTAAGTTAAATTGCTTTGTTAGAAAATAATTAATTAAATGAAGCTGTGTTCAATAAAGAACACAAAAAAGAAAAATATTTGTATATTTTTCTATATATCACATATATCAGCATTAGCATTTGGTATTAGTGCACACATATAGGTGAACTTTAAGACATTTGTGTTTTATAAGTATCTTTTGGTAGACTGATGATCACTGAAGCACAATGGAAAAAAAAACATAAGCACTAGTACATAAAAGGAAAAAATTCGCTTTTAGATTGACAGAGTTACTACTATAGGGGTTAAAAGGGCTTTCCCTGAAAGTTGCTGAGGTAAACCTCAAAACTACATCAGATCACCAGAATTGTTAGTACTCCCCAAACACTATTGGGTGTGTCTCAGATTCCCAGCTCTATCAATACCACAGTCATTTTATTATGTATTTTATGTTTATTTTCATCACATATACATGTAATCATAAATTATTTCTTTTAAAATTGATAACTAGAACTAGAAAGTCCACAGTAAACTTAGAATCAAGTGACCATATGAGTCAACAATTAAACTTTTGGGTATCTACTCCAGAATTAAAACAGTGTAATAATAACAATTAGTATATTATATATAGATAGTATAATAACTTAGATATGGATTAGTTGACATCCTACTACAGGTGAATGGCTTACAAAGGGGTAGGGTACACAATGGAAAATTATAAAGCTGCAAGGAATGATAGAGTCATGCAATTTACTGCAACCTGGGTGGAATTGAAAGATAGAATGCTGGATGAAGTAGTAAGCCAGAAGAAGAAAGACAAACATGGGGTTATCTCACTTATCTGTGGTATATAGGATACTTGGATGAGTAATTATAATTTACTTAAAGGGGAATGCATAGGTTATCATTGTTCCCAAAGCTTAGGGTGGAAAACAGAGAAGGAAAAAAATCAAGGTGTGATGGAACAAGATGAGAAAGGGAAGTAATGAATGGGAAAATAGAGGCTTTTGCTATATTGATAGTGTGGAAGAGAGGTATACCTATAAATCCAAAGCATAGATTCAACAATATTGAAAACATGAGATCTAAGCTGCAACCACTGTTCTTTGTAATGTGCATCAAGGTGGTAGGCAGGGGTAAAAGTGGAGGTAGGGCACGGGGGAATGACAAAGTATGGGAGCACTGCTGGTGGAAATTGACACTTGTGGTGGGATTAATGTTAAAATATTATATGTCTGAAAGTCAACTATCGATAACTTTGTAAATCACAGTTCTCCAATTAAAAATCTAAAAATAATCTATAAAATGCTAAAATAAAATAAAATAGCCAGGTATGCAAACTGTTAGTGCATGAAATGACTGGTTTTTTCCACTATTTTCACATACTTTCTTTTTATCGTTTAAAGGAAAGTAAGTTATAATAGCAAGGAAGGGAGATAATAGAAAAAATAAAATAAAACACTTTTATCCTTACTACTACTTATTATCAGTTTTATTTGTGGATGAAAAAACTGAGGCCCAAATAAGTAAATTAACTTGTTTCATACATAAAAGAGACAGAAACTGTTCCCAAATGATGAAAGAGGGGAGAGGAAAAGAGAATGCATCCTGAAAGCAATGAGATGTAAGCAGGATTTCTCTATGAACTTTTGAGAAGTTTCCATGTGGTATAAGAATAATTAGTTAGGAAGAATAGAGTTTGCTGTTCCATCTTTACTTCTGCAGGACATCAGATAGTTGACAATATTTCATTCACTGCCATGGACTATAAAGTGACCTGAGGAGTAAAGGCATGTGCATGGGTGTGGAATAGGAAGCTAGACAAGGTTTTGAAACACTGGTAACTGTAGGATATAGTTTAATCCTATTACACTTCATTTAGACAGGTCTCAAAAGAGGAAAATACTGTTAATATCATGCTTGCTTATTGACTATTTCTTTCCACTAGTATATGCTAACTTCAATCCTCATGTATATATACTTTTTTAATTATCCGTTTTATTTATTTATTTATTTATTTGGTTTTGGGGACCATATGAAGCAGGGCTCAGAGCTTAGTCCTGGCTCTGAGCTCAGATATGATTCCTGGCTGGGCTTAAGTGACTGAATGTGGTAGTAGGAATCAAACCTGGAGCAGCTGCACGCAAGGCAAGTGCTAACCTGCTGTACTTTCTGGTCCCTACGCTCAATCTATATAGAATGAGTTTTGAAACCCAATTGAAGGAAAACCAGGCTGAGTATTGACCTAAAGGCTAGGTGAAACGGAACCTCAGGTTTAGGAAAACTATTGTTCTATCAATTTGCTGGTTTTGTAAAAATCATACTTTTATTTTTGTAGTTCAGAGTCTCACAAGAAAAAGTGGAAATCTGTCTTTTTTCCTCACAAACTAATTGCTTTTGTAATTGCGTATATTATTCATTAAGCTATAACATTTTGGGCCTTAATAGTATTTTACCTGAAAATAAGTTTGTTCTTGTTTCCCTCTGGTTTGTGGGCTTTCTTAGTTCTAACTGTTACAATTATGCAAACTATTTGTCAAGGAAGCATTATGGTCATTTAAGTAAGACTTTCCCTATGGTCTCCCACAGTCATTGGAAGGAAATGAACCATTATATGTTTTTCCTTTTAGTGAGGTGATACACTTCTTTCTCTTTACAAAATAACGTGAACGATATATAAACCACTATGATTAAAATAAAAATTATATTTAAAAAGAAACAAAATAATGTGGGATTTCATATAAATTTTAAAGGATGAAGAATAGTAATACTTTTGTATAATCAGTTAAACCATCTGAACATAATAGCAAGGTTGACATTATTGCATAAAAGAATCATTTTCTGAAGCATGACTTTTGGGCATGAACTCTTACTACTAAGAAACTGTATTTTCAGTCATGCTATCATAAGTAGCATTTTTGTTGGTATCATTTTCCTAGCTAAATTTCACTCCAGAAAGAGATAAATTATTTTCACATCTATTTTCCTTTTATTTCTCTTTTCTACTTTTTGTTTTTGATAGTATGACTTTCATTGCCCCATTAAACAAAATTGGGTATCTACTCACCAAGAAACTAATAGTGTTTGTGGTCAGTTGCATAAAACGCATTCTGCATAATTTGAACTACATTTTAGATCATTAAGGACACTGCCTTCCAATCCATGGGATGTGGCCAGTAATATTAATCTTAGCTTAGCATTTAAAAATTATTTTATGTCCCAAAGGAATTTGTGAGTAGCAGAGAAGTGAATTTCAAAAATTGAAGAATATATAATTGGGCAAACACTGAGTGAAAGGAGTCTGTGAAAGCTATTCTGCTGAATACATTATCAGAGCATTGGTAAGCAAAGTCCTGTTATCTTAGGAGTTCTCAGATATTTTGGAACACTTAGAAATAATTGGATTTTATTTTAAAGTTACATCACATATGATGTGATTTATGATATTACATTCTATATGCATTTTTCTATAGAATTTTTGTAAAGACAAGCTACTCTGTTCCGTAATTGATGAATGTTTATCTTTGCAAAATCATAACTTTACCTGCTTTTCTATAACTTCTGCTCTTTAATTACAAATGACCAAACTAGTGCCTAAAAATGTAACTAGAGTTGATTTAGTTATATTAAGGGGTCAAAATTATAGCTGCTTGGAGCTAAGGTCATGACAGAACCAAAATACTCTGGGCACAAATCTTCCTTTCATGCTCAGCTGGGTCCAATAATCCCCCAGGCCCAGGTTTCTGATTGCATTTCCAGATGGTTTCTTCTGGTGTAAATACTACCAGTGCTCTGTCCAACAGCATCAGCTGCCCTGACAGAAAACAAAACAGCAGGGTGGGACAGCACTGGAAATTACATTGTGCGTGACACCTGTTTCCAGATTTTGACCTCCTTTCCCCTCCCACTGTCCCTACCAAGCTCCCCACTCTGCCCCTACTATTTACAGTTTGCCACTTTGCTTTTGTACTTATAAATCAAACTTTCTATTGCTGAACAGAAAGCCAGCTTTAGCAATGCCCTTCCTCTCCACCATATATTTTTTAAAATTATTATCTATATTTCATAGCAATCTTGCATGAATTCTCACATTAATTAGTAGAATTTATTAACAAATTTATTTCATGTATTAAACACATCTATTTGCTCAATAATTTATTGAACAAATTCTGAGGCCAGTTATTTCTTCAATTTTTGAATTTTTGTTTTATTTTAGGGGCATACCCAGTGGTGTTAAGGGTTTACTTCTGGCTCTGCACTCAGGAATCACTCTGAGACTATAAGGGCCATATAAATTTCCAGGATGATGGGCATCTTGGTTAGCCACTTGCAATGCAAGAACTCTACTTTCAATTTTCAATTGAACTCTCCTTTCAATTCTTGAACATTTTGCTATATAGAAAACATGGTGTTAGGGGCCAGAGAGATGATCGGGCATTTTCCTTGCACGCAGCTGACCCAAGATGGACTGTGGTTGGATCCCCCAACATTCCATAAGCCAGGATTGATTACTGAGCACGAAGTTAGGAGTAACCTCTGAGCACATTCGGGTGTGGCCCAAAAATATTAAAAAAAAAAAGCATGGTGTTAGTAATAGAAACTATTGTGAAGAATGACCCATGGACTCTGAAAATCTCGTCTTCATGAGTGCTAGTCTTAAACTTTCAAGCTTACCCATTCAGTCTCTGGGAATCGATAAAATGCTCATCTCCTTTGACATGAGTTCCTGATGATTTCACTCTTGCTAAACAAGTTGTGTTTCTAGAATTCTCTTCTTAACACATGACCTTTTTGTCATTACTGCTTTGATAATCTATACTTTTCAGGTTGTTGTTTTGCATTTTTCATTTTTTCTTGTGTTTATATTCAGATTTCAACTCACTTTTCTTATTTCTTATTGTTTCCCATTATTTTTATGGTTTATACATTGCTGTGCAGCTAATTTGTGCCTAGTAAATTTGTTTAGTTCATTAATTCCACAAAAAGCTTGTACAACTACTTGAAATTCAGGTTAAGAATTAATTTCAGGCATAGAGAGATAGTACAGTGGATAGGGTGTTCGTCTTGCTTGCTGTCAATTGCAGTTCACTTTCTGAAAACCCATCTGGTCCTGTGAACCCCTCCAGGTGTGATCCTTGAGTTTAGAGTCATTGGCAATGCCATCTCATCTCCAAATGTGGCCTCAAAACAAACAAAAGAATAAAACAGATAGTACTGCTGCAAAACCTTGGCACTTTGGTTCTGAATAAATATAAATTTACTAAGACCCCAAATATTTTTCGTAGCCTATTGGCGGACCTGAGTAGGGTCTTATAAAGGAGTATCCTGTGGAAAGAGTTTGGCAAGGTATGGTTTGTCTTACTCTTTACTATATTTAAATTGAAATCTGCTTCCTCTCATTCTACTTCAGCTTTATTCCTTGTTTTTTTAAATAGACCTAAATATCTAATTACATACTCCAATCAACAGTGAAGAACATATCATATTTCTTACTGTACTCTCAGAAAGAGTATATGAGTTTCAAACTGACTAGGTCTTTATTTTAGGTAATATGTTTTTTTCCTCAGACAACCACTACAGTTCGTGAAGCGATTATGCTGATTAATTTAAACTTAAGTACCAAACTTCACTTCTAAATTTATCTTATTTATCCCATTTACTACTAGAACTTTTTAGCCTTCTTTGAAACAACATATGGCAATTCATGCGATTAAATGATGATTTGGGTATCACTATTAAGATAAAGAGAACTGATACAAGACCATCAAAAACTATTAATTTACTTGTAAGGATACAGGTTTTAAAAAAATAGAATATAGATTTCACATTACTCTCAGTTCTGAGTTTCCTGAAGAAATTACAAAATTTGTAATGTGGCTTATTCAAAGTGTCATATCATAGACATGTAAAGTCTTCAAAGACCTCTCAAGACAAATGTGGGACAATTTTAAGATTTATGAGAAATAATTGATTTATCATTATAATAGTCATGACATGTGAAAGCTTGCCTTCTAATGACGAGAAGAAACATCTGGAACTAGTGACAGTTAATTTTGGGCATTCTTTCTCTGGAAAGTACCAAATTTTGTTTTTTAGATTAATCTTGGCAGCTTGGAATCTTTTCCAGGTGGAAGGAAGACTGAGAATAGCAGTTGAAATTTCTTCTCTTCTCTTACGAGTCATTTTTTATTGCCACACTCAATGTTTTTTCAAGATCTATATGCAAATGCAGTAAGTGATCCATTTTGAGGCTGGATTTTTGTGACCTAGAAGGTGGCTATCACCTGAATATATTCCTTGGTAGTTTATAAAGAAACATTTGAAAAAATAACCATTTATTTATCAATTGTTTTTCTGTTGCTAGTTACTTATTTATTCTATTTTTATAAAAAATCTTTATTTAAGCACCATTTATTACAAACATGATTGTAGTTGGGTTTCAGTCATAAACAGAACACCTCCCTTCACCAATGCAGCATTCCCTCCACCAAAGCCCCCACTTCCCATCCCTGCTTGTATTTGAGACAGACATTCTACTACAGTTATTTTATTTTATATTTTTAAGTTTAGTAAGCTGTTCTTTTTCTTTTTTTTTGTTAAAGAATGTTAAAAATACAGTAGTGAAGTAATCGGTCCCCAGGAAAGGTTCGCTAACGGAGGTAGGGAGGACGAGGTCTCTCCCCTCCAGCTCGGAGAACGCGTCTACCACCCAGTAACCAGCGGTTCTGAGGTGAATCGGC
>PVKC010006030.1:0-31934 GCA_004027635.1 Crocidura indochinensis | reverse complement strand
CGAACGGATGACCTTTTGCATGACAGGCAAACGCCTTACCTCCATGCTATCTCCCGGGCCCCTCATTCTTTCTGATGTGTGCCAATCTCTGTGGTGTGAGGTGGTGAATAGTTTCTCCCACTCAATGGTTGGCTCTTGTATCATGGGCACTATTTCGTTTGAGGGGCAGAAGCTTCTCAGCTTAATATATTCCCATCTGTTAATCTCTGCTTTCACTTTTTCACTTGCTTGGAGAGTGCAGTTTCCTCCTTGAATATGCCTGTAGTCTCAATATCCTGGAGTGTTTTGCCTACGTGTTGTTCTATCTATCTTATGGTTTCTGGTCTGGTATCTTTAATCCATTTGGATTTTATCTTCATACATGATGTTAGCTGGAGGTCTAAGTTCAATTTTTTGCAAGTGGCTAGCCAGTTGTGCCAACGCCACTTGTTGAAGAGACTTTCTTTGCTCCATTTAGGATTTCTTGCTCCTTTATCAAAACTTAGGTGATTGCATGTCTGGGGAACATTCTCTGAGTATTCAAGCCTATTCCACTGATCTGAGGGCCTGTCTCTATTCTAATACCATGCAGTTTTGATAACTATTGCTTTGTAGTAAATTTTAAAGTTAGGGAAAGTAATTTCTCTCATATTCTTTTTCCCAATGATTGCTATTCTAGGGTATTTATTGTTCCAAATGTGCCTGATCTACTTCTTTGAAGAATGTTATGGGGATATTTAGAGGGATCGCATTAAATCTGTACAATGCTTTGGAGAGTATTGCCATTTTGATTATGTTAATCCTGCCAATCCATGAGCAGTGTATGTGTTTTCATTTCCATGTGTCCTCTTTTATTTCTTGGAGCAGAATTTTTCTTTGTATTGGTCCTTCACAATTTTAGTACAGTTGACTCCAAGATATTTGAGTTTGTGTGGCACTATTGTGAATGGGGTTGTTTTTACTAATGTTCATTTCCTATTTCTATTAGTGTATAGAAAGGCCATTGATTTTTGTGTGTTAATTTTGTAGCCTGCCACCTTGCTATATGAGTCTATTGTTTCTGGAAGCTTTTTGGTAGAGTCTTTATGGTTTTCTTTTCTTTTTCTTTTTTCTTTTTGGTTTTTGGGTTACTCCTGGCTCCATGCTCAGAAATTGCTCCTGGCAGGCATGGGGGACCATATGGGGCACGGCAATTCAAACCGATGGCCTTTTACATGAAAGGCAAACACCTTACCTCCATGCTATCTCCCGGGCCCCATCTTTATGGTTTTCTAAGTAGAGTATTATGTCATCTGCAAACAGTGAGAGCTTGACTTCTTCCTTTCCTATCTGGATTCCCTTGATATATTCATCATTTCTTATAGCTGATTAGTATTTCATTGTATAAAGTTACCACAGTTTATTTATCCATTCATTATATTCTCGGTAATTTTTGTACTTTCCAAATTTTGCGCTATTGTGAATAATGTTTAAATGATTGTGGGAGTCATGTCTTTTCTGAATAGATTTTGTTACTTTGCTATATATGCCAATAAGTGGAATTTCTTAGTCAAATGTATTGTCAATTCCTATTTTTTGAGGTGTCCATGTGGGTAAAACTCTTCTTTTTTGTGTTTGTCTCGTCATTACACCAGAATATGCTCAGAAATTACTCCTTGTCTGTGCTCAGCACACTTGGCGGTGCTCAGGAAATCATATTGGATACCAGGGATTAAGTGCAAGTTGACCTTGTGCAAGACAAGCATCCTACTCAGTGTAGGATGTATGCAAACTATCTACCCAGTATATCCAGTTTTGCAAAAACTTTCATGTTCCTGTTGGCTACCTGTTGATCTTCCTCAGAGAAGTATATGTTCATTTATTCTTTTTATTTTTTTTTTAAGTTTTAGTTTTTGGGCCACATCCAGTGAAATTCAGGGGTTACTCCAGACTATATGCTCAGAAATTGCTCCTGGCTTGGGGAACCATATGGGACGCCAAGAGATCAAACTATGGTCTGTTCTAGGCTAGTGTTAGCAACGCAGATAGATGCCTTATGCCTTGCGCTACTGCTCCAACATCTCTTTCCGTTTTTTAGGGAATTTTTAGGTTTTACCACTGCTGGTAGGAATGCTGCCTTATCTAAAGGTTTGGAGGGTTTTCACTTAACTCAAAATCGAGCTGCCATATGAGCCAACAATTCTGCTTTTGGATATCTATCCCCAGGATAGAAAAAAAAATGATTCAAAAGGATGTTTACACACAGCTATTCATCATAACACTCAACATAATAGATAAGAGTTGGAAGCAACCCAATTGTCAAAAGAGACAAGTGGATCATGAAGATATGATGCATACATACAATTGATCACTACATAGCTGTAAGAAATTATGCAATAAAAATATTTGCTGCAAAATGAATGGATCTGGAAGATACTATGTTAAATGAATTAAGTCAGAAGATGGATAAATACAGAAAGACATCAATTATATGTGGTATTTAAAAACTGCATGAAGAAATGCAATGATTTAAATAGAGGTTGCCAAGAATTAGAACTCTAGACTCTATAGTATAGTGATGACAAGGAAATAAATTGAGTGAAGGAGGAGGAACACAAGTATGAAAGTATGGGGGACAGGGACCAAGAGGTCTCAGTGTATTAGTGATGTTAAGAAAAGACAGAAAAAATTTCCAAGACATAGTCAATAATTCTAAAATCCTGAGGCACAAACATTAACAACCAAAATTTAGAACGGACCAGTTATGCTGTAAGCACTTAGTTTATCAAGGTTTTGAGAAATTATGCAACTTACAAATTACAGTATTGAGTGAAATTTTATATTAGTAAGAAGAAAAAAGACCAGACGGTTAATGAAAAAAATTTAAAACATGCGTACATGTATATAGTAGTCATCTGATTTTTGGCACAGGTTTATTATTATTATTATTATTATTATTATTATTATTATTATTATTATTATTATTTTGGAGCTAAGGAATTAATTCTGGATTTGAATCCAACACGTGTCCACTGTGTGCAAGTTAAGTGCTGTACATACTGTATTATCTATCCAGCCATTATAAAGGCATTATTGTAAAATCATAAACCATAACCCCTTTGGAGTTCATGATTATTTCTGAAATCTCAACCTTGCAGATACTTGAACTCATGAATAAATCCCATTGGTGTCAATTATTTTTTATATACCATTCTTCAATTTTTGGTGACATGGGCATCACAAAGTCAACCAATATTCTTGGTACAGTCCAGGATATACTTCCATCAAAATTACATCAGTACATTCTCAGTGTCTTTCAGTAAGGAAGAACTGGGCAAAGTTGCTCAGGTAGATGATCATACAATCTACTCTAATATCAAGTAGAAGGTGTTTGGAGGAAGAAATAGGATTTTGAGATCTTTTCAAAGATCACTTATAAAAGAATAATGTTTGGCAAAAATGAAAATATTCTTCAAACAAGGGTCAGAGCGGTGGTGCAAGTAGTAGGGTGTTTTCCTTGCACACAGCTAATTTAGGACAGATCAGGGTGCCATTCCCAGCATCCCATATGGTTCCCCAAGCCAGAAGTGAGTTCTGAGCACCTAGCCAGGAGTAACCCCTGATCATCACCAGGTGTGGCCCAAAAATCAAAAAACTTTTTCAAACAATACTCCTTCCTTTGCCTAGTGTAGACATTTAGGAATGTATCTTGTAAGAAACATTACTGACCCTGTGATTATTAATGTGCTTGTACACTTTGAGAGTTTCTATTTGTCAACTCACAAATGCTTTTAATTAATAGCCTGTAAAGTTTCACCCAAGTAAGGTTATAATAGTATATGGGTTGGAAACCTGGAATTGATTTGGCCTCATTATATATAAATAAATCAAGTAGGCAGCATTTCCAGGTTAGAGAGAATTAATTCACACTGAATATTTAATCTGAAAAGGAAATTCATTTCACAATCAGCTAATCTAGAGTTTTCCACAAAATGTCATTTTTCTTCATCAATAATCAAAATAATCCCCATTTATATATTACTTCATAAATAATATTTTATTATTAAAATTCAAAATAGCAGTAAGTTCAACATCATATTGCTCTAACTGTTCAATATTACAATGCAAGAAAGAGGTACTTTTGTGACTTATCTTAATAAAGGTCATTCGAGGGTTCTGAGCATATAAGATTTTGTCATAATTGTTTTATTACTTTTATTGAAGTAAATAATATTCAGCTTTCAGTGATTTTTTCTTGTGATTCAAGATCATCACTATGAGAAAGAGAATATGTTACAGTATAAATATGGCTGACTTTGAAATTTTATAAATCATTAATTACTTTTAATTTTATTTCCAAGTCAACACTTGATAAGCCTCTTAATAGCAACAGTGGGTTTTATATGTACAGGAGGCAAAAATAAGCAAAACAATATAAACTTAAACCACGCACATGAAAACTTAATGTTATAAGGAAATATGATGTATATAAAAGGTGCATATCTACTGCCAGTGAAAAGTTCTATGACATTTGGCTATTAAGCTACTCGGCAATAAATACTGGGGACTATAAACATACATGTAGTTGCTATTGACTGAAAACTCTTGTGTGGTGCATTGCTGTAATCAAGAGAGGATATATATGATCTTATTAAAGTGGTGGCAATGGATCACTGAATATTCTAATAAAATGAAAATATATCCCATTCCCTATTTTATATCTGACACAAAAATCAATCCCAGGTGGATTACCGACTTAAATTTCAATTGAAATCTCATAGAAGATGTGGGTCTTAAACAGGAGCTAAGGAACTCATTTCTGATACCAGAATCTTTTATTAAATAAAATAAAAAGCTGGAAATATAATTCCAAATGTAAGCTGGTATCTTTAATGAAAACATAGAGGAGTTTCTCTACCATTTCTTCAAGAAGTATATGGTAAGATTGCTGAACTGAGAAATTACATATAAAGTGTTTAGAAATCATAGTCTTTCTGTTCCACAATCAGTATGCATGTAATAAGAAATAATAGAAGTTTAAATCAAGGCAAAAATATATTTTCAAGAGATGAGGTGAAATCATATAACGACTATGTGAAGGAGGGAAAAGGATTTCTAGTTATAGTGAGGCAAATGTAATGCTACATTGCAGAGAACATTCAGTAGGCTAACATCACAGAAACTATAAAAATATGCTTCTAAATTTGTATTAAATTAAAACTTACTATTTTGACATACATTTCAGTAGGTGATAAATTATATGTTTCTTTAAAAATCTTGGACAAATTAAGGTCAGAGAGGTAATACACATACAATATTTCCCCTGTCATTCATTCCCTGGTACCATTCAATCCCTGCACCAGGTAACACTTCTCTCTGTTAAAAATCTTGATACAGTTTATAGTATACAAAAACACAATACTATAAAAGAAAAAAATGAAAAGAGTTGAGAAATTACTATTTCCAGAAATTCTATATCAAGGTATAAAGAGTTTATCTATTTTTGCACCAGTCCACAGATAAGCATTTTAGAACCACTGCTTTAAATCTTCGTATATAGAAAACATTTATTGAAAGCACCTAAACTAGTATGATCAAGCACTTTAGTATTAAGACTTTTATCATGTATCAATAAGAACATAGACTAGGAGAAAATAAAAAAATGTTAAAATGTTTATTTGTCATACTTTTTTTTTTGAGAGGTCATACCCAGAGATACTTAGTGCTTACTCCTGGCTTTGTGCTCGGAAATCATTCGGGGTGGTGCTTGAGGACCATTTGGTGAATTGGGATTAAATCTAGTGGGCTCCACGTAAGGAAAGTGTCCCACTAACTATACTCTCTCTCTTCAGTACTATTTGACACATTCTTTTTTTGGGGGGGTGGTGGATCACACCCAGCAGCGCTCTGGGGTTACTCCTGGCTCTATGCTCAGAAGTCGCCCCTGGCAGGCACGGGGAACCATATGAGATGTAGGGATTCCAACCACTGTCCTTCTGCTAGAAAGCCTGACCCCCATGCTATCTCTCCCGCCTATTTGACACATTCTTTTTTTTTTTTTTTTTTTTTTTTTTGGTTTTTGGGTCACACCAGCAGTGCTCAGGGGTTACTCCTGGCTCCATGCTCAGAAATTGCTCCTGGCAGGCACGGGGGACCATATGGGCACCGGGATTCGAACCGATGACCTTTTGCATGAAACCTTACCTCCATGCTATCTCCCTGGGCCCCTATTTGACACATTCTTAAGTAATACTCTCCATTAAGTAGCATCTTTCAAAAGGCCTTTAATGAATTGCTTATTGCATAAAAATTGAACATAAGGATTTTCCTGGATCTATTCACTTCTCCCAAGATGCAGCCCCCAAAATTTATGGCTGGGATGTATATAAAAAGTATACTTAATTTTTTTCAAGCATCAAACAACGGGAGTAAAAAATTATTTGAAATAATGGATAAAACTATTATAAAATTTATTGATTATGTCTAAATATTTTTAAGTATGTATGGATTTGAGGATTTAGGCCACACCTGGCAATATTAAAGCTACTCTCGGGTCTGTACTGAGTCATAACTCTTGGCAGTGGGGCCACAGGGGACATCGGATATCTGAACCAGATTGGCTGCATGTAAGGCAAGCATCTTTCCTAAATTATACTAACTCTCCAATTCTAAGATATTTTAATTCACACATTTCTTATACATTTTAAAGATATACTTTCATTATATGTGGGTTATAAGTTCAATAAAAATAGCTATCAGATATCTCCCATATATAGAAATCTTTCTGTGTTTTATCTTATTCTATTACCACAATAACATAAAACAGACATTCCTTTATCATACTCTACAGTTGTGAAAATTTAATATTATACAAACTATTGAGTAAGCATATTTGAAATATGTGATCATTTCGTTTTAGTGTAATAATAAATTGTTATAGTAATTACTAAAGTATTTCAGAGATTGTCTTTATTGATTCTTGTCTCATTTTAAAGTAAAGAAACTAGGACAATTGTTTTTTTAAACAAAACTGTTTTAATTTGCTTGGTATTTTTGGAAGGCATGCATTTAGTTAATAGGTATCCTAAATTGTTTCTAATATATTATTTTAAATGCTAATCTAGAGCACAGTAATTTTAGGTATAATATTTTGTTTGAAAATCTATTAAGATATTAATCAACTCAGATTCTTATAAAAGAAAATTGAAAAAGTATTAATATCATAGGAATTTCTCTAGAATCAAAATTTTATCCTTACAAAATTGATAATTAGCAGTCAATGCTGTGAAAATTCTTTTAATTTGAGAAGATAATGGTAATACTTGGGAATTAATTTGATTAATTCATCACTTCTGAAAGAAGCTTTTTCTTGAAGACTATTCATTTAATTACATAATTGATCCATATTAAATAAATGAAAGTATGTCTTTCATTATAAGTCAAAAGTAATCCAGATCTCAATATGCTTCAGGTACTCAACTATACGAAATAATTTTGAAAGACTAAAATCATTCACTATTATATAAAAATAATACTCAGAATACTAGAAGTTTAAGGAAATCTTTTAAGAGTTTCATTTTTGAATAGAATGTTTTCTCTACTTTTTTAATGAAGTAAAATTTCAATAGAATTCCTCTTCTAGGGGGCCGGGTGGTGACGCTGGAGATAAGGTGCATGCGCTAACCTAGGACGGACCTCGGTTCGATCCCCTGGTTCCCCATATGGCCCCCCGTGCCTGCCGGAGCGACTTCTGAGCGCATAGCCAGGAGTAACCCCTGAGCGTCACCGGGTGTGGCCCCCCCAAAAAATAAATAAATAAAAGAATTCCTCTTCTAAAAAAGAAAAAAAGCTCTATCAGAGTCAGACAGAAGGTATAGAAAGAAGGTTCTTGTTTTGCACCAATCTAACTCCAGTTTATTCTCTGGCACCACATGTTACTATGAATTCTGTCATGATTTATCTCTGGAAACAGAGGCAATCAATAAACCTTGACAATCTCGTGTGGCCCATCCCCGGGCAAAGGCAAAAATAGTAAAATAGCGTAAAACTAAAATTAATGTTCTAAAAAAATATATAAATCTTGGGGAAATTTCTTGCCTTGCATGTAACCGACCAGGCCTTAATCCCTGACATCTCCTATGTCCTCGAGCCTACAAAGAGTAAATTCTGAGTACAGAGCCAGGAGTAACACCTGAGAAACGAGTGTGGATCGATCACTCCATATATATGTGTGTGTGTGTGTGTGTGTGTATATATACATATATGCATATATATGCATATATATACAAATATACACACATATTACATATTTTTGGTAGTTAAGCACAAATTCCTCCAATGATTATGATTACTTGTTATGCTTATAATCATGTTTTTTTTTAAAAAAACTTTACATTATTCAGTATTTTTGTTTGATTTTAAGTTTTAAACTTAAAGTTTAAAAGTTAGTTTTCCTTAGGTGTTCTCTCAAGAAATTTTGCATTAAGACATTAGTCATTATACAAATTTATAGAATATTAAGTATTTTGAGAGTAGGAAAGGCTGACTTCAGATTGTCTAAAAGCTTTGTAGAGAGAGTAAAAGTAATATGTTTTTTCCCAAAGAGGAAATAAGTGGCAATATATACTATTTTAAGAGCAAGAGATTAATATTGAAACTGGTCAATTAGTTTTCCATGTAAAATATTTTAAATTATAAATATTATACCAGAAATATTTTGAGTGGAAGCATGGATAGATACATCAAGAAAATTTGACACACATAAATAGTATTACCTTAAATTATTTTTCAAAACATTTCAATTTAGGGGACTAAAGTACAGCAGGTAGAAATTTTGCCTCGCACATGGTTGGCCAGGTTTGATCCCTGGAACCCCACATATTCTCCAGAAAACCAGAAGTTATCCCTAAACACAGAACCACAAGTAAGCCCTGAACATTGCTGAGTATTGACTCTACAGTAACAACAGGATAACAAAACAATAGCAAACTAACTCAGTATTCCTACTTTTTTACACATTTAACTCTTTCTCATATGCTTCAAACTAAAATTATTCCTATCGTATACTTCATTGTGTCGTGTTGTCAGTGATTTTAATTTTTTTTTGTTTTTTTTTTGGGGGGGGGCACACCCGGTGATGCTCAGGGGTTACTCCTGGCTATTCACTCAGAAGTCGCTCCTGGTAGGCACAGGGGACCATATGGGGAACCGGGGGATCGAACCGTCATCCGTCCTAGGTTAACGCAGGCACCTTACCTCCAGCGCCACCACCCGACCCTGATTTTAATTTTTTTTATTTATTATTATTTTTAGTAATATCTTTATTTAAGCACCATGATTACAAATATGATTGTAGTTGGGTTTCAGTTGTAAAAAGAACACCCACCTTCACCATTGCAACATTCTCAACATCAGTGTCCCCTTCTATCTCCTCCCCCCTCCACACCTGTATTGAGACAGGCATTTTACTTCTCTCATTCATTAATATTTTCATGATAGTTGTTAGTGTAGTTATTTATCTAACTGCATTCACCATTTTTGGTGGTGAGCTTCATTCTGTGAGCCAGTGCTTCCAGCCCTCATCTCTATTGTCTTTGGGTATTATTACAAAAGTATCTTTTTATTTTCCTTAAAGCCCATATATGAGTGAGACTATGCTGTATATCTTCTCTCCCTCTGACTTATTTCATTCAGCATAATAGTTTCTATGTCCAAACATGTTTAGGAAAATGTCATGGCTTCATGTCTCCTGACAGCTGCATAATATACGACTGTGTGTATATACTGCTATTTCTTTAGCCACTTTTATTCTTAAAATAAGTTTTCATTTTGTAGCATTTGTAGCATTTACATGAGCCCACGATTTCAAAGTATTGTGCATGACATTAGTATTCACATTGGTACTTGAGACATTGAGGCAATTTTTTTGAGGGGGTCGGGGTTTGGGCCACACCTGGTGGCGCTCAGGAGTACCTCCTCACTTTGTGCTCAGAAATCGCTTCAGGCAGGATGGGTTGGTTCTGGGTTGACCACGTGCAAGGCAAATGTCCTTCTGCTGTGCTATGACTTTGGCCATGGCATTGAGGACTTTAAAGAGGTAATATGTCTACCAGGAGCAAACAGTTGCATGAACATTGAGTGGAAATAAAAACTATCAAACCTAAATACCAAACCCAAAGTCAATGTGAATAGAATCAAGATAACCAATCTACAACATGCTATACAGAAAGGGGATCTGTTACACTAGAAGTGGGGGTGGGCAAAGAAGGGAGGTATGGGATGCCTGCTGAAATAGGTGTGGAGGAAGGACAACACTGGTGGTGAGAATGACCCTAATTCACTGTCACTATGTACTTTAAATATAACTGTAAAGGACTTGTAATTCACATTGGTCACAGTAAAAATATTTTAAAAAATAGAGTAATACGTTTTTCTTCTCCTCCTCCTTCTTGTTATTATTATTATTATTATTATTATTATTATTATTTTGGTTTTTGGGTCATACCTGGCAGTGCTCAAGGGCCACTTGTGGCTCTATGCTCAGAAGTTGCTCCTGGCAGGCCCAGGGGACCATATAGGATGCTGGGAATTGAACCACCGTCCTTCAGCATGCAAGGCAAACACCCTACTTCCATGCTATCTCTCTAAACACCCTACCTCTATGCTATCTCTCTGCACCTCTTGTTAATATCTTTTACTCCTTTTAAGGAGTAATATTTTTCTTCTTAATATTTTTAATTATTCCTTAATTAATACCATAGAATAATGAGCAAATTCTTGTTTTTCACAAGAATTTTAATTTAATATTGCAGTAGTATTTCCTTCATGCTTCATAATTTTGAAGTAATTTAAGACAAGAAAACTGGGAAAAGTCTATAGTTTAAAGATCTTATACAAGGTTATATTCCAATTCCAGTATTACTGGATACTGTAGTAATCAGGACTGTCCAGGTATTTATGACCCCCAGCAAAAAGAATATAGCTAGAGTATGACTTTAGAAAATGGTCCAGAATATGGCTCGCAGTGGCTTAATAGCAAAGCAAAGAAGCCCTGAGCTTAATCCCTGTTGTTATGCATTCGCCAATTTGGAAGTCTCCACAGCAGGGGAAAACAAACAAAAACAAGAATGAACTTCTAAGGCTTCGAAAATAGCAGCATGAATTTCAAAAACTTATGTCAAAAGGGAAACAAAAAAATAAACAAACACAAAATAAAATATAACTACTGGGCCAGAGAGTTTATATAGGTCAACTAACATGGCACACAAGCTGGTTCCGTACCTAGTACTGAGTCCTCTGAGAATTATTGGATGCTGTTTTTGAGGACCTCAGCACCATCAGTGGTGAACCTAGAGGACCCATGCAACATGCAACACCACATCCTGAGGTACTGAAACTGAATTTCTGATTCAGTTATCTGAAGTGGAAGGAGATCACACAGCACCTGTGTACAACTGGGAGGCAGCTCCCCCCCCAAATAAAACATAAAATTATGTGAGGAAAATCTATAATTGAAAGATTAAATTTCATTTTTATTCACTAACCTTGTTTTTTTTAAATAATGGATGTTTTAATGGCATCTCCTTGAGATCACAGTTACAAAGTTGTTCTTTATTGAGTTTCATTCATACAGTGTTCCAACAAATGTCTTTTTTTTATAAGTAACCTCCTAAATCTCATTACAACAGTTAGAGATTATTATAGTAGAGCTGTGATCTGTTCCAATGTCATCCCTCTTACCCCCATTTTTTGTTTGTTTGGTTTTTTTTTGAGGGATCACACCCATCAGTGCTCAGGGTTACTCCTGGCTCCATGCTCAGAAATTGCTCCTGGCAAGCTTGGGGGACCACATGGGGCAACGGGATTTGAACCAATGTCCTTCTGCATGAAAGGCAAACACCTTACCTCCATGCTATCTTGACGCTCAGGGGTTACTCCTGGCTATGTGCTCAAAAGTCACTCCTGGCTTGGGGGACCATATGGGACGCCGGGGGATCAATCCGCTAGGTCGACCCATCCTAGGTTCATCCTAGGCTAAGCGCTTGCTAGGCAGACACATTATTTCTAGAGTCATCTCTCCGGCTCCAAAGGTACAAGTCACCTCCCTGTCGGGGAATCAACTCCAGTCTCCCGCGTAACAGGCCGGTATACTCACCACTATACTAACGAGGAGGACAATTCTTACCTACATTCTAAAATAAGCATAATAGCAGATATCTTTGGAAAGATGTGCCAAAACAAGTTTTCTCTCTCCCCTCGACTATGAAATCTCCAAGGGGAACATGTCAGCCATATAGTTAATGGTTCTCTATTACATTTCAAGCTATGGGTTGCAGAAGCAAAATTTCAAGTGAGTCTAATTAACAGTTAATGCTTATTTCCCCGTTTGAGTCTCTCACTCATAATATGGAATATTGATTCTAGGACTGGAAGGTCAATAATTATCTGGGCCCTACTTTTTTTTTCAGATCCCTAATAGCACAAAATTTCAGTATTTAGAGATACGTTTCAGAGTTTGTGGCCTTTTAGCTCACCCAAAAAGTAAGAATATCAGCATTCCTGGAGGACACAACTTTCTAGAATATTGATCTGAAAGATATCTTTAAAAACTCAACTCATGGGCCTGGAGAGATAGCACAGCAGTGTTTGCCTTGCAAGCAGCCAATCCAGGACCTAAGGTGGTTGGTTCGAATCCCGGTGTCCCACATGGTCCCCCATGCTTGCCAGGAGCTATTTCTGAGCAGATAGCCAGGAGTAACCCCTGAGCACCGCCGGGTGTGACCCAAAAACCAAAAACAAACAAACAAAAAAAAAAACCCTCAACTCACTTAAGGACATTTTCATCAAATTGCAATAAAAACAAGTGGAAATACCAAATTAAAATAATTTTTCTTGGCAGAAATGTTAAAAGACATTTTAATGGGATTTTAATTTAAAATGCTCAACATTTATAAAGTATGTACAAAGAAATACAATAGAGAAATGAAAATAATAATGCCAACAAAAATGGGGAGAAAAGATGGACATACATTTCCTTTTAGAGTACATATAATCTGTCTATAAACAGGTGAAAAAATGTAAATATCTCACACGAATGAGAAAGACATTAATAAAAAAAAAAACGGACACAATTAGTGTTGGCAATGATGTAGTAAAAATGAAGTTTTTTGGGCCCGGAGAGATAGCACAGCGGTGTTTGCCTTGCAAGCAGCTGATCCAGGACCAAAGGTGGTTGGTTCGAATCCCGGTGTCCCATATGGTCCCCCATGCCTGACAGGAGCTATTTCTGAGCAGACAGCCAGGAGTAACCCCTGAGCACTGCTGGGTGTGGCCCAAAAATCCCCCAAAAATAGTATAGAAATTTTAAAAATGACTAAAGATTCTGTGTAACCAGAGATGCTATTTCTCAAAGTTGAGAAATTCTTACAAAAACACAATGTAAAACCAACCTAAATTTTTAATGACATAAAGAAATTGGATAAAAATTGAAATGAATATATACATGAAAACACTAAATAGTAATATAAAAAAGTTGAAACTTTGCAGTTTGTCATATCTGAAAAAATGACAAATACTGGATAGCAGCAATCATTTGTGGTATATAGAAAAACAATGCAATAAATATTATTAAATGAGGAATAGACAATATTAAATGAGGACTATAACTAGACTTTTGATTGCATAACTGAAATTACCAAGCAATGATATAAGGGAGAATGGGGAAGGAAAGATGGACTAAGGTGACAGAACTCTGGCAGGGTATATGTGGTACTTCGGTGGTTGATAAGTTATAATAACTGTATATCAAGACCAAGAAATTACCAGAATTTGTAAGGATACTTGTGATTCAAAAATGATAATTTAAACAGTAAATTAAAAATGATAGGAGTATCAATCTAAGGTAAATAATATAGTCTAAGGGAAAATATAGAGAGCTCAAGACCTATCAATTTTTTTAAGAAAATTATTTCAATAGGAGTTTGGATAAATAAAGTCTAAGTGTGCTATGGAGAACCATATGGACTTGAATAGTGGAAAGTAACAGAGAAAGCTTGACAGCAGCAAAGTGAAATCTAGGACAGTCAGTTTACTAGGAAATAACAATGGAAAAAGGAGGCTAAAAGTAGTTATTTTAGGGGTAGAATAAACTTCAACATCAACCTCAAAAATACCCTACCACAGAGACCTAGATTTACTTGAATCTGACTGTGGAACAAAGTACGCTTAAGGCAATGATGAAACATTAGGACACACCAAAATTTAATTTAGTTTAAGGACTTACTGTAATACAAACCAAGGTAGAGTTAAATTGAGAGATTAGGAAAAAACAATAAAATAGATCCTTTCAGGACTGGAGAAATCTCTTTAAATTCAATCCATGCAAGGCATCAGTCAGTTTGAGTACAACAAATAAAGTCCCCCATAAATAAACAATTAAAATATTCTAATGCCACTCTAATGAAAAACATAAAGTGTGCAAATAAAAATACAGATAACATAAAAGTTGGACATATATATTAAAACAGATGTAAATTCTGGAATTAAAAGTACAATAAATCAATATTTTAGTAAAGGAATTGAGCAATAAACTGGAACTGGTAGAAGAAAGAATCAAATTAGGTAGACATGGAAATAGATTGAAAGAGATGTTTAAATCCAAGGAAAAGTGAAAATAGAGTTACATATAAACAGATTCTCAGAGAAAAGTGAGACAATTAAATTGTAATTGTATACAGCTTTAGAGAGAGGATGAAGATAGAGAAGTAGAAAAATATTCAAAGAAAAATGGCTGAAAACTTCCCATGATAGATTAAAAACACTAACTTTTTTTTCTTTCCATTTTTTTATTATGGACAAAGTGAATTACAAATCTTCCACTGTGATATTTAAGGCACATAGTAATGAATGAAGGCCATTCCCACCACCAGTGGTGTCCTCCCTCCACTCTTGTTCCCAGCATGCATTTCTCATGCATCCCTCCTCTACCGCCCACCATAATGCTCCCCCATTGTACAGCTCGGTGTAGATTGGGTATCATTTCTGTTGTCATTGACTTTGGATTTTGTGTTCCAGTCTGATCACTTTTTTTATTTCCACCAAATGTACATACGATTGTCAGGTCTTGGTACCATCCATTTTTCTCCCTCCAAATATGATGCTGATCAAGGTGATTCCAGTAATGTGGCTCTATTTGAGACATAAGAAGGGACATAGGAGGAGTCTATCTAGGTGCTGTAAGTATTCCTCTGGAAGAAGAAAGGGGAAAGGAGAAAAAAAAAGAAGAAAAAAGTTCCAAAACAAAATAAAACGAGACAAGACAAAAACAAACCAAAACCAAACAAAAAACCAATAAGGAGTAACAAATAAAGTACAAAAAGATTAAGAAAAGAAATGAGTAAACCAAATACCAAAATCCAAAACCATCTGCTATGAAGAAATAAACAAAAAAATATCAAAAACAAAAATGAGAGCAAAAACAAGAAAAGATAGAAAACACAAGACAATGGGGGCCGGGCGGTGGCGCTGCAGGTAAAGTGCCTGCCTTGCCTGCGGACCACGGTTCGATTCCCAGGTTCCCCATATGGTCCCCCGTGCCTGCCAGGAGCGACATCTGAGCAAATAGCCAGGAGTAACACCTGAGCATCACCGGGTGTGGCCCAAAAACCAAAAAAAAAAAAAAAAAAAAGAAAACACAAGACAAAACAAAAAAGCAAAATCCAGACCAGCAACTCTTAAAAAAGGGTGTTATTTCTTTTTTCTTTTCTTTTTTTGCATAGGCACAGTAAACATTGGGGGAAATAAAATAGGAATTACCTTGGCCTTACTTAGAGATACATGGTTTCTCTGCCCTTGAAGCATACTTTCATGGGAACAGTTATAAGCTATAGACTGGTCCTCACTCTTTTACACACCCCAAGGTCTCTTTATGGTGCCAGAAGTGTGGGTGTGGGTGATGACATTCCACTTCTGTAGCTGAAGGTCTTGCTATTTGTATAGGTCATAGGGCGAAGGCTAAAGAGAGGTTTTGTTTGTTTACAGTTCTAGGATTTCTGTTTCATCACTTGTTGTAGTTAGTCTTCTGTGATTAGTGGAATTGATTTTTGCTCAGATAAAAACACTAATTTTATATACACAATTAAATAAACTTTAATAACAGAAATGTAAGCACATATGCTTTAAAAATATACAGTACTGGAGAGATAACAACAATGCTGGATTTACCTCCCAATACCCTATATCATTTGGAGACTCCATGAACACAGCCAGATGTGGTTAAAAAATACTATTAATAATAATGATAAGTATAAGTTGGTAGCAGCTAGACAGCAAAGTGGTTGAGGTGCTTGCTTTGCATGCTACTCACTTGGTTACTTGGTCCTTGGTAGATATCACACTGGAGCCCCATGACTCTAATAGCTCAGGAAATCTCAGATCATAACTTCATGCCCTTGCACTGAACCACTGGCTCAGTTGGTAGATAAATGCGGAAAGGTCTCCCAGGCATCTTGATCACTGCTCACAACATTCATCACCCATCTATCTCACCTGGGAATGGGGCTTAGGGGTGGAGAGTAAATGTGTTGAATGAAAGACAAGAATAATATTGAAATAATTGAAAGAAATATGATATAAATAAACAAACCTCATTATGGTGAACAACTGACATTTCATCAGAGGCAAAGGTGATACCAAAATAAACAATTATTATGAAGATATTTCCTGCTTATACCTCGCAGTTGTTAAAAGTATTTTTTATTTAGGTGATTTTGAGGCTGGAAATTTAGAAGCCATGGGAATTACTTAAAATTCTTCAGATTAAGAATCAGTGTGCTATTTTCAACTGCTAAAGTTATATATTCTCATATCACAGGACTGTTCTGGCATCTAGATACCAGGTAGTTTTAAAATGTATACATGGGGCTGGAGAGATAAGACAACAGTAAGGCATATGCCTCCCACGTGGCAGAACCGGATTCGATTCCTGGCATCCCATATGGTTCCCAGAGCCTACCAGAAGCGATTTTTGAACACAGAGTCAGGAGTAACCCCTGAGCATCACCAGGTGTGGCCCCAAAACAAAACAAAACAGATGTATACATGATAAAGAGAGTCAAATAATACATTAAAAAAGAGAGGGCCAGAGATAATATAGAGATTAGGGTGTAGTTTTTATTTTTTTCTCTTGCATATAGCAGGTCCTAGTTCCATCCTTGGTACTGTATACAATCCACTGATCATTACCAGAAATGTTGAGTCAAGAGTTAAGAGACTTATAACTGCCAGGTATGACTCTGCATTTATACTTATGACCCTGAAATAATTCCGGCCCTAGTAAAGGTAGGGAAAAAGAGAAAGAGATGGACAGAAAGAAATGGAGAAAAAGAGACAGAGAAAGATAGTACAGAGATAGAGACAGTCAGAGAAACAAGAGAGATATAGAGACACAGTGAGAGACAAAAGAGAGAGAATAATAATAATTGAAAAGTTATCTCCTTTACTCTCTTTTAAGAATTTTTTGCAGCATTGAAGATTGAACTCGGAGCTTCAAATACAAACCAGTGAGTCATATCCCCAGTTGCTTTCTGTTTTTACCTGTAGAAATTTATGTAATAAAGTAGGGATATATTATTGCTATATAATATTAGTGCACATGCCATTCTTTGTTATTTCTTGTTGGTAAAAATTTTATTTGGAATGTTTATATTATGGGCTTCCCTACCCATATAAATCATTACTTCTTAGACACTAAGCAAAATTAATTTGATGCTCTTTTAAATAGCAACCTAGCATAGAATTCATTTAATCAAATTCAGTGGGACTATAATTCAAGATGTAAAATTAATACTATGAGAAATAGGTCCTGCAATTGAGAATGTGCTGTCAGCTTTTTCAAATAAAAACCAAATTCCAAAAGCAAGATAGATTTTTTTATAGGAAAAAGTTCTACATTTGTCATCTAAATTAAATATACATCAATAGATTTCATGAAACTTTCGAAGTCTATTCTATTTGTGTAAACTAATTTTGGGTGACAGACATTTGGTTGCTTTGATATATCACTATAATTACAAAAAATGAAAGTTAAGTTTTCAAACATATGACAGAAAATTTTGAAAACAAAGGTAAAATATGGAAACAGAATTAGTGAAAAACCCATGTTGATCATTTAATTTCATAGAACACATTCATTTTATTATTAAGCAAGTATAAGAATGTCAGTAAAATATGAGGAACTATCATTTTGCATACTTAAGTATTCATAATAATAGATAAAAATTTTATTAGCTATTTTTTGAGATGTAAATATTTGTGAAAAATGATCCTCCCAGTAAATAAAATTAAGCTTAAAAAATAACAAGGAATTAATTATTTAAGTAGGTAATTTTTTTAGTCCTTAAGTAGAGCCTACATATATTAATAGCTAAAATATTTAAAATATCATTTTAGATATACATGTATAATTAATATAAATCAGGAATCTTATATGCTAATATAATGGGTCACTACATAAAATTATATGTAATAATGACAAAAGAAATAATTATGTTGGTAGATAATAGTTTATATACAATTTTTATCAACAAGGTTAACCTAAAATTTTTTTTTAGTTTTCCCCAGGGTTTACATTCATTTTAATCCTACTAACTACTTTATTTCCTAAAATCATAAAAATAAATTTTAAGGGCCAGAGTGATAGTGCTTCTGTAAGGCATTTGCCTTGTACATAGCTGATCCAGGACAGACCTTGACTTGATACCCAGCATCCCTTATGGTCCCCTTAGCCAGGATCACTTTCTGAGCACATAGCCAGAAATAACTTCTGAACATCACCGGATGTGGCCCAAAACCAAAAAAAATTCATAAAATATCATTAATTTCTCTATAGCATAATAGTAAAAGTCCAAATAAATGATATGATAAGAATATATATTATTTCTTTCTAAAAACATGAATGTTATTTTGAAGAACTTCAATCCTTGTAGTTTCAAAATTCACAATTTCTTCTTTATTCAGCTATAAAAGTAGTATTAAAAATTAACATAGTTTTGAGTTAATTATTAGACATTAATTTTTTCTAGTGTATTTTTGGCCATACTTAGCTATGCTCAGAGCTGACTCCTCACCTTTGTGCTCAAAGATCATTTCTGGCAGTGCTCAGGGGACCATAGAGGGTGCCTGGGATAAAACCTGGGTCTGTCAAGTGCAAGGTAAATGTCTTACCAACTGTACTATATCCTTGGCTACTGATATGATTTTTATTATCTTTATTTAAACACGTGGTTACACATATAATTGTACTTGTATGATTACAGTCATGTAAAGAACATCCCCCTTCACCAGTGTAGTATTCCTATCACCAATTACCCAGAACTACCTACCCCCCAACCCACCCACACCTGTACACATGACAGGCTTTCTTTTTCCCTCATTCATTCATATTGCTATGATAACTTTCAGTGTAGTTATTTCTCTAACTGCACTTATTACTCTATGTGGTGAGCTTGCCGTCATGGACTGAACTTACATGGGAAGTTGGGGGTAAATAAGGATTGGGACTAAGATAATAAAATCTTAGAAATGAGCTTTGTGGGGCAGTGTTAGGTCACAATACAAAGAAGAAAAAATGTCCAGTGACTGTCCCAACATAAACCAGTGCTAGAAGGGCCTATTCTCCTCCCCAAGCTATTCCAATTGGTGTAGGTAGAGACAGGAGGGAAGCTTGTTGACCCCTATAGAGTCTACCTAGACTGGCGCCGAGGGAAGGCTTGAAGTCAAGGGGAAAGCAAATGGGCACGGTTTGAAGCCAGATGTCTACTCACCCTCCTTCCCATGTGACTCCCCCCTGGAGTGCGGATGGAGGTGGGAACCTGATGACCACTAACAGTCCACCTGAGTTCACTTCTGGCCGTCTGAGCTGGCACCCAGAAAAGGCCTGGAGTCAGGGGAACAAGACCAGGATGGCTGGGGGCCTGCCAAGCCTCCCAGCACTCCCCAGGTTGGGGAGAAGGACTCCGGTACGGGGGCTCCTCAAACCCCATACATGGTAAGAACTGGTCTCCAGAATCAAAGAGGAAACCGGAGGCCAGATGTCTGCCCACCCTCCACCCCATGCACCTCCCCCCGAAGTGCAGAGGGAGGGGGGAGCCTGAGGACCACTAAGAGTTCACCTGAACCCACTTCTGGCCCTCTGAGCTGGCACCCAGGGAAGGCCTGGAGTCAGGGGGAAAAGACCAGGATGGCTGGGGGACTGCCAAACCTCCCAGCACTCCCCAGGCTGGGGAGAAGGGCTCCGGTATGGGGCTTCCCCAACTCCCATACCTGGCAAGAGCTGGTCTCCAGAATCAAAGAGGAAACTAGAGGCCAGATGTCTACCCGCCCTCCAACCTAAATACGTCCCCCCTGAAGTGCGAAGGAAAGGGGGAACCTGAGGACCACTAACAGTCCACATGAGCCCACTTTTGGCCATCTGAGCTGGCACCCAGAAAAGGCCTGGAGTCAGGGGAACAAAACCAGGATGGCTGGGGGCCTGCCAAGCCTCCCAGCACTCCCCAGGCTGGGGAGAAGGGCTCCTATATGGGGCCTCCCCAAATCCCATACCTGGCAAGAGCTGGTCTCCAGAATCAAAGAGGAAACCGGAGGCCAGATGTCTGCCCACCCTCCACCCCATGCACCTCCCCCCTGAAGTGCGAGGGAGGGGGAAACCTGAGGACCACTAGAAGTCCACCTGAACCCACTTCTGGCCGTCTGGGCTGGCACCCAGGGAAGGCCTGGAGTCAGGGGAAAAAGACCAGCACGGCTGGGGGCCTGTCGAGCCTCCCAGCACTCCCCAGGCTAGGGAGAAAGCCCCTGGCACGTGGTCTTCCCAAACCCCATGCCTGGAAACAATTGCAAAACCTCAGATTTTCTGATTAGTTCCATGTGAAAAATTCTAATTTCAGTCGTTAAAACCCCTAGATGTTTAATTGTGCTCCAGTCAAGTCTATCGATGCCTTTTTTTGAGCTCCCTATGTCTTTTACCTAGCTGTTTCCTACTTTTTATTTTAGTAGAGGATCCATTTTGATTTCTGTATATATAGGGGTGTACTGCAAAATTACTCCTTTGTGAAGGCTTTACATTACTTCTTACGATGTGCAGAAATGGCTTCACTCCATGGCCATGCTTTTTGGCTGTGGGTCCTGGAGGTTGCAGTCTGTTGTTTGGAGGCCATCCCAGCAGAAAAGAAGCAGGAAAGGGGTAGAGCGATTGGCTGAGTCTCTAGGTTCCCAAATGAATATCTATTAGTAACAGTATTATAAACCATAGTGCAAAAATTTATATATTTATTTTAAAATAATGCCAGTATTATCAAACTTGTCAGAGGCAAATGGTGGTTCTCACACAGTGGTGGAGGGAAGTGAACACTAGTGAAGTGATTGTGTGGATATGTGTAAAAACCAAGCATGAAAAACTATTCAGTTTCCTGGTGACGTATAAAAATAAAATAAAAATGCATATATATTTATTTAATGTTATACTACAATGAAATGAACAACTATGTTGTCTTAACTTTTAAATAACTGAAATAAAAGCCTACTACATTCTAATTTTTAAGTTAATCAAATGTGACATATTGACAAGTTCTACAAGCTTTATATAATTGGTGTATTTAGTTCAGGATCTTAATAAATTTCATAAAAATTCTTATCTGTAATGTTTATTTTTGAAAGAATCTCTAGAATATAACATTGCATGTTACATATATTAATATCTCTATATCTGTGTATATGCATGGTTGAAGTAGTATTACCATTTCAGATGGTAACTGTCTTAATAAGGACAATGACTTTACTTTAATGAAAGACAAATTGAGAATTTATTAAAATATTCAAGAATGTGATTGAAACATAGTACAGGAATTAAAAGACTCAAGCCTTAACCACAGGGCATGTTTCCTTTAGCGTTGCCATCCCTGTACAGACCTGGAAGTTCTGAGAATTGCTGTATCTGGTATGAGAGATCTCTGAGCATTGCCAAGGTAAGTAAGCTAATCTTTAAACTTAAAGGCATGAGCAACATCTTATCCTGGGTTCTCAATCCCAAACATGGACCTGGCTGTCAAGATTTTCTGGAGAAATTCCCGAGTCTCCCTACCACTGTATAAGTTAGAAGAGAGTATTCCTCCAATTAAATATTCAAGATAGCCTCAAAAAAGAAAATATAAGTTAACGTATTAGATATATACTGTAAAATAGAGTTATTTTAAAATAAATTGAACTTAAATTGAGCAAAGTAAAAGTTAATGCTTACATTTAAATTAATTTTTGAGGAAATAATGTAATAGCATTACATTATTACATAGATAAATTGTAGTACTTTAAAACTAAACAATAAGGAGGCCAGAGCAGTGGTACAAGTGTAGGGTGTTTGCCTTGCACACAGCTAGCCTGCGGGCTTAGGACGGGCGATGGTTCGATTCCCCAGGGTCCCATATGGTATGTGGCCCAAAAGCCATAAAAATGTAAACAATAAAAAATATGAAATATAATCAGGCAATTTAGAAAATTACAGATATTTCAAAATAAAAAATGTTTGACCTATTAGCATAAATTTAATATATCAATAATTAGAATTGCATAAATACTTTTGATATAATGGAGCCAAATAAAAATGCATTACTTTTAAGGAATTTTGACAGCTCAACAAATTTTTTTGGGCCACATCTGGTGATGGTAGGGGCTATTCCTAGCTGTTCACTTAGAAATCACTCCTGGCTTGGGGAACCATATGGGATACTGGGGAATAGAACTAAGGTCAGTCCTAGGATAGCACAGCAAGGCAGATGATGCCTTACCACTTGCACCACTGCCCTGGCCCCTCAGCAAAATCTTATATCCTTAAATATGTCCTAAATAAGTTTTGTATTTCTTGGTGATGTCACATACTAAGAAATTTTGAAAAGGTAAGATAATCTTTTGGAGTGAGAAATTAAATTGATCTAAGTAAATGGAATGAATTGGATAAAGAAACAAATCCCAAGTACAATATTGACACCCATTTTTTTACATCATCAGATTTACTAGGTAGGTAGATAGGTAGGTAAACTGCCAGTTGCCAACTATCATACTTTCAATGAGCTGCTGCTATGATTGAATGTTTATGTCTTTCATACATCAAATTCTTAAGTCACAATTTTAACTCCCTGGGTTAATGTTACTATGAGGTATTAGGAGAGGGCTTCTGGTCAGGAATGGAAACAATGTCTTTTAGATCACCCTGAGACCCCTAATGCCTTCCATCATTACAGGACACATGAAAACATTACAACTGCCTCTCAAGTACCCTCGTCTCAGACTTTGGTCTCCTGTACCATGAGAAGTAAGTTTCTATTGTTACTAAACTATACCAGTATTTTGGTACAGTAAGTAGTAGTGAAAATTACACCTCACCTTGTAACTGTTTTCCTATTTCTCTTGAACCTAAAGTGACAGGGTTGTTTTAGCTCTCTATACTACTTTTGAGGACAGGGCATTTTTTGTTTGTATTTTTTTGTTTTGGGACCACACTCAGCGCTACTCAGGAGTTACTCCTGCCTCTTCACTTAGAAATCACTCCTGGAAGGCTTTGGAGACCATATGGGATGCCTGGAAACAAACCTGGACTGCTTATAAGGCAAATACCTTGCTGCTGTGCTATCGCTCTGGCCCCCTCTATACTACATTTTTTTTAAGTTACTGAAGAGTACTATGCACATTCTAGCATATCAACTAAAAATCTCAAGATTGTGTAGTATCTAGGACTTGAAGTTTCAGTCAAATGTTCAGTCATATCTCAGATTATAGTTTTGCCTTTGATTGAGCCATGAAAATCCATTCCTTTAAATTGGTCACCCAAACCTTAAGAACTATTCAGATAACCAAAGTTGAGGAGATATAATCTGTTATTAATCAGTAAATGTAACTATGATATCAGGGCTAAAATCATAATTTCAACTTATTTTGTGAGTTTATGATGTGCAACTGAGCCCATACTTAGATTAAGTGAAATTGCATGTTTCTATTGAATGAAAGTCACTTTACCTTAAGTAATGATATTACCATCGTGTGCAAAGCAACAATAGACTTTTGCATTCTCCTGTGATATCTCTGTGACAAAGCATTGTTCATCTTACTTCAATTTACTTAAACATGGTATAATACTTTCATTAAGCTCCTTTTTCAAGTAGAAAAATCAAAAATGAGAAAATTCAACTAACACGTAACTAAATAAATAAAGCTTCGCAATCAAGATTAAAATCTGGGGATTATGGTCCAACAATTTATATCTTTTATAAGATAACAAAGATAGATGGATAGATAGATAAATAGGTAGATATTGATTGATAGATAGATGATAGATACTACCAGATGTCACTATATCTATCCAAACATATTAAAATATTTTATAAAAAATAGTATTCATCAGGTGGGCTTAGGGACCATATGGGATTCTGGGGATGAACCCAGTTCAATCGCATACAAGGCAAGTGCCTATTCTCTGTGCTATCATTCCAGCCTCAGTATCTTTTCTTTGTACTAAAAAAAGTTAATTGTCACTGGTAGCTGCTATTTTCCTATCACATCACTAAAAACAAATAAGTGAAAACAAAGGACTTGCTTGTATGCAGTGTTCAGTCACTGCCAATGTCTACTTTTTATATTTGTTTGTTTTATTTTGGGGAGAGGACCACACCCGGCGACCCAGGGGTTACTGCTGGCTCTGAGCTCAGAAATTGCTTCTGGCTCCAGGGACTGTGTGGGATAACCTGCATCTGTTCTGGGTCAGCTGCATACAAAGCAAACGCCCTACTGCTGTGCTACCTCTCTGGCCCCAATGTTTACTTCTAATTGGAAAATATAGCTTGCATTGTGGATTGAGTTATGCTTTTGATTTGTGTTGGCACAGTGGTTAAGGTACTCTGGGATACAATTCTTCCAGGCATTTAATGTATACTTTTCACATACATACATGACCCGTGAATTTTTGCAGAGGATGTCCTCAATATTTCTGAATGGATAAATTGCAATATATAGCAATATATAGAGTGCTTCTGACTATGTCAAATGCTGGAATAACATGTCAGCAAGAATAAAAAAGGATAATGACTGTACTTTTACATTTCAAGTGACATGCTTACAGGAGTGGGCTATTTGCCAGAGGCCGTCAAACAGAGCTTGGGAGGAGAAATAGCTCAACTAGATTCTTTTGGTAGATTATTATGGTAAAAAATATTAAGACATTCTTTCTCAAACCCTATTGGGAAATTTAATAAGGACAAAGTACTGTATACTGCATGCTATCACTAAATTTCTTAGGAAATTGATACTTTTGTTTTCTTGCTTTTGGGCTACACTTAGGGGTAGTGTATGCTTATTCGTGGTTTTGTGCTCAAGATTCACTACTGGCAGCATGGTCCCATCTGCATGGCAAGTTCCCCTTCCAGAGTAATACCCCTCCAGTCCCAAGAGACTGAGATGTCTTTGAGAGCAGATAGAAGTTTAAAAATTTTACGTAAAAGTAACAAAATAAGAACTGAATTATATTACTTTTTTTTAGAAATGAAAAGTCACATTTTGTTTGTCTTTATATGAGTAATTAGCATAAAAGTATTTATAATGTCATATTCATCTAAGCCTTTTTTAATACAAATTAAATTTGACACTGAAGTAATTTAGCTAAAATGAACTTTTACCATTAGAATGAGTAGTGTATAATGTTGAGGAAATCTAGTCTGCATGCTTGCCAGACCTTATGTACAGAGATTTCACTCTTTGATTAGGTTTTTGATTAATGTTATTTTAAATGCTGTTAAAACAACAGCAAAATACATAATAGTACAAGTTAGCAATGCATATGGCATAGTTACCTTTAAAGAAATTTGACATTGAGAGAACCAGAAGCAATTTTAAGAAGCAGTTGATAAAGATTTGACCTCATTGCTACCTCCAATGTTGTCCACATTAAATAGAGTATGTGTTACATTAAATAGAGAATGCCTATTTAAAGAAGAGCAAGTCTATCTTGTGAAAATTGCCTAAAACATTTTCATTTTGGAAAGGTAAAGCAAAAAAGTACAGCTTCCCAGGTTTTTGGAAACAGAGGTAAGAAAGAAATGAATAAATTAAATGAAATACATTTTTTGTTATATAAATACAAGGTCTGAAATTTCTTTGACATTAACACTAAAGCTAGGTTAGTTTATTAAAATGAACACACACCAGGAGATGTAAAGAAAAACAGAACATTATCTGTGCATTTTCCTGGGTTTCTCACCCTTGGGAGCTCCATTTTTACTTATTTAGAGATCAGTCCAGCACTTTGCACGGCAGACCACAAATTGCTTTACAAACTTTCATGTTGATTTTAACTGGATTGCCAGATTTGCCTCACAGCTTGAAGCAAATCACATCCTATAATATCTCCTAAACAGGGACATTATTTTAAATGGTACATTTAAGAAAAGTATATACTTTATTCGGAAACTCTCTGGCCCATCAGTTAATTAGATAGATTTCTTTCTTTAGAAAGTTAATTCTGTTGACAAATATTCTGTAAAAAAGATGCTAAGAATTTGCACTTCAACTCAACTTATCAAACTTAAATATTAGACAAATTAAATACAATGTTATATACAAATACATATATAGGTGTTTACATTTGAGGAGTAAAAGTTCTATATTTCTATTTTAGTGCTTCTGAAATAATTAATGTTATAGGTTAGGACTCTAATTCAATGATATTTTTATCTTTACTGTTGTAATAAAAGGTAAATATAAATAAAAGATAGATATTCCTTCAGCAACAGAATTGGTGTCCTCAATAGATATATAGTCTGGAAATGGATTACTTCATTAACCTTATAATTATAATGATGACTACCTCCTAGATTAAGTTAGAAATGGTATATCCATTGTTTGAAAAATTAGAACTCTTGAAATATAAATATGCAAACAGGTGACATTAATGGAAAATGTATTTTGTGGATATAATCATAAGGTTATTAGTAAAATTCAGTAATTTTACAAAGTATAGATCAAACAAATTTCCAAATGGCTATGTTCCAAAGAAAATAAGTATTGCATTAATAAAACATTTTATTACTAGGGCTTTGAAATTTTGGGAATTAAAATCAAATTTTCAAAGTTTTTTTAATAGCTTATCAAATAATTTTTCAAATGGGTTATTCAATTAAAGACACACAAATCAGAAGACTTTCTATTCTAATAGTTGTGTGTGAATGCATAATCTCATTACTCTATTTGTTGTTAATATTTTAAATTCCTCCAATGAATGTGGTTCAGTTCCAGACTACAAAGGAAGGACTTAGCTGAGAAATTATTTGTAGTCATAAGACATTTGACCTCTTTTCCTACTGCTCTTTTCTTCCTATATATCTTTCATTGTCTCTTCCTCAGAGAGGAAAAGTAAATTTTATAGCAAAAACAGAAGAACATCAGAATAACCAAGTATCTGCTATGTATTACATATCATGGTAGATACTTTGCTTATAGTATTCCTC
Organism: Crocidura indochinensis; assembly: GCA_004027635.1. Lineage (NCBI taxonomy): Eukaryota > Metazoa > Chordata > Mammalia > Eulipotyphla > Soricidae > Crocidura > Crocidura indochinensis. Next base: position 4,440 of record PVKC010006030.1, on the reverse strand, counting down.
AAACTGTTCAATAGTGTATAGCTAATAAAATGAATGATCTCACATGATCTTAAATTCCAGAGACAAACTGCTTTTGTTGTTTTTGCCCCCAAACAGCTTTTGTTGTATCTGCATTGAGTGTCTCTAAAAGAATATATGTTTTTTAGATTTAATTTAATTCAATATGCACTAGAAGTATAAATTATATTAAGGCATATTTTGACTTATGTCAAACATAATACTGCTCTCTTCATCTTTTTTATTGTTTCCTCTTCCCATTAAGGGGGCCATTGAAACCACAAGGTCTCTTCACCATCTTAAAGATGCACAGGTATACTTCCATATCCTATTTAGCTTCCTAGGGTACCCTTTTCCTCTTTTCCCTTGAGGACTATCTAAGGGTCTGTGTTTTCTACATGTTCCACAGCTCTCCAAAACAGTGTCTGGACTAAAACTTTTCTGAGTTGTTTAGTCTGGTTATACTAGTTGCAAATTTACAGTTTCCTGGGGGACTCCCAGGGAACTAAAAATTTATCATAAAATCTTAAAGTAAATTGTTGCTCTGTTTTTGTGAAATATAATAAATCTAAGTCGTAAAAAATTTATTCTGTAGGTAGTTGAAGAATCACTAATACAGGGACAGAACAGACGTGGGTTCAATCCCCAGTGTCCAATATGGTTTCCCAATCGAGAAGTGATTTCTGAAGCATAGCCAAGAGTAGGCCCGAGCATCACTGGGTGTGGCCCCAAAACAAACAAAAATAAAATAAAATAATTGAATACTGATGCAAAGATGCTTTAATATTTTTTTCTTAAAGGGGATTAGTTAATAATTGGTATAAAGTATCTTTTTTTTTTTTTTTTTTGGTTTTTGGGCCATACCCGGCGGTGCTCAGGAATTACTCCTGGCTATCTGCTCAGAAATAACTCCTGGCAGGCACGGGGAACCATATGGGACACCGGGATTCGAACCAACCACCTTTGGTCCTGGATCGGCTGCTTGCAAGGCAAACACCACTGTGCTATCTCTCCAGGCCCCTAAAGTATCTTTTTTTTTAAAGTTTACCTTGATGCATTGTGATTCCTACTTATAAATCAGGTTAAATAAATTATAGTAACTCTACAATTCATTTTCTTTTGTGTTGTAGTGAAAGTAGTCTTTATTAAATTGAATATCACACAACTTTTAGCTAAATTACTTATGGCAGCTATATTTGGGGCTCTCTGATAGAATATTTTAGATTTCTTCTTCAATTTGATTTAGGGTAAGTTTGGAAATAAAATGTCATGTAAACTATAAACATAGAATAAAAATATGAGATCTATTTCTGTATGGGATGCAAGTGTCCCCAAAACTGATGTGTTACTTCCGTAATTACCAAGTTATGGCACTGAACATGCAGCCTTTGTGTGATGTTGAGGTTTGGAAGTGATAAAGAGGGTGGAATCTCTTATAAAGGAGTAATGTGCACTTATAAAATGATATTAGTGTATCTACTGTCTGTCTCTTTGTCAATATCAAGATGGTTATTCAAAATCAGAAAGCTCAGCACATATTTGCCTGGGTATATGGTTCCTGAGCACACTTGTTCTGCCATTCCCCATATGAAATGTGGATTTTCAAATCAAAATAATCAGAATTAAAGAAGATCCAAAATACAAAATTAAAAAGTTGGGGCCCGGGACATAGCATGGAGGTAAGGCGTTTGCCTTTCATGCAAAAGGTCATCGATTTGAATCCCGGTGCCCCATATGGTCCCCCGTGCCTGACAGGAGCAATTTCTGAGCATGGAGCCAGGAGTAACCCCTGAGTACTGCTGGGAGTGACCCCCCCCAAAAAAATAAATAAAAAGTCAGAGATTGTCCCAGTTGATATTCTGGACTCTAGGATAACTCATGTTTTAACATAATATCATCTGATAACCTCAGATTAGAAGTCTTCAGAAAGCAAAACTATGTGAGCGTTAGGTTAAATATAAAGCTTCATTTCTGTTAAAAGATTCACAGATCCCTGCCTTTAAGTTTACATTTTAGACTTGTCTTTTAGAATAAAAATGGGATAAATTCTGCCTCATAACTCAACATGAGATGAAATCAGAAGATGCTCTGTCCTAGGATCTGTGCAAGAACCAGTATCTCTAGTTACAGAAGATTGTCGACAACAACCAAAACTAAACAGAACTTTTCCTGGGACCACAAGGAAATACTTTATCCTAGGCTTCATCTTAAGACCTGTGCAAATGCCAAGATCTCTAATTACAGAAGACTGACTTTGAAAACTGTGACTGAGCAGAACTTTTTCTGGGACATAAAAAGAGACATTGGAATTGGACAATCAACAAGTCCAAAGCCTGTAGTTGGTCATTGGACAGTAAGCTTCATGGATGGAGACACCCTGTACCTCTTAGGCCATTGGAATGTTTTTCTAATTTCTCCAACATTTGCTGTGCCTATGCAAAAAAAAAAAAAAAAAGCCACATCTGCCCTTTTAATTTTACTTATATTCTACATTGGGTCTCACACCTTTTCGATAGATCCATAGAACTTGATTCACTTTGTTCTGTCTTGTATTTCATTATCTTCCTACAGATAAAAAAAAAAAAAAAGGTGGATCGGGCCCAGGGGCCAAGCGGTCTCAGGAACATTGAATGTAAAAAAAAGGTCATATCTGATTACTCACACTGCAATAGAATCAAGTGTCCTAAATTGTAACAAGCCAAACACAAAAAAGGACCTGTTACACTAGTTGTCCCAGGGGCTAAGGGTGGAGATATGGGATGTATTCGGGAAACTGCGATGGAGGGAAGTCAGCTCTGGTAGGGTCACCTAATTCACTGTAACTAAATGCCTGAAATACAACTGTGAAAGACCTATCATTCACAATGGTTTCAACAAAAAATATTTTTTTTGCTTTTGTATTTTTGTTTTTTTATTGGGGGGGCACACTAGTGATGCTCAGGGTTTACTCCTGGCTATGCACTCAGAAATCGCTCCTGGCTTGGGGGACCATATGGGACATCAGGGATTGAACCCAGGTCCATTCTGAGTCACCTGCATGCAAGGCAAATGCTCTACTACTGTGCTATTACTCCAGTGCCTCAACAAATTTTTTTTAAAAAACTGAGGTAAATTATCAGAAATATTTTTCTCTGAGAGAAAGAAATGGGTTTGACAGATCATTCCTTTAGATAGTTCCTTTAAAATAGTGGGTTTTTTCAATTTAAATCTGCAGAAATAAAACAAGAACAATATATTTCAATTTGCTTCGAAACCACACTACTTTGTTGACAACACGAACATCATCTAGATCAAATTCCTTGATTAAATTAGTAGTTTTAATATGTCTACTTTACATGGACTTATTATAGGTGTGGTGGAACTTAGGTCAAATAAATGACAAAGGTTTGGAACTGGTTTAGATTACCAACATTTGTAGAATATGTTTTTGTGTTTAACTTATACTGTAATGCCACCAGCAAGTGTTTGCTTAACCTCAGCCTCATGAACATCAAGTTTCAATTCCCTCGCATACTTCTATGCTTTTAATTTCTATCTTCAAAATCTGCCAAAATCCCGCTGTTCCTTTTTGGTTCCTAATGCATATGACCAATCCATATGGATACATCAGTCAGATACTGCATTTAGGCAAGAACTCATTTGAATCTTCCCAATTAGAGCAAATACTTTAGAACTTTGCTTCAAGTTGATCTTGGGAACTCCATTATATAAACTATTGAATTCTTTCAAACTATAGCTAATTTATAATATTATTTCTTTAAATGATGGTTACAGGAAAAATTTCCCTTTTAGGATCAGATTGGAAAACATTTCTCTTTTAGGATGGGATTGAATGCCTTTTATATTATATTATTTTCTCTGTCAGAGTAACTTGCAATTTTCACTTGAAGTGTATTTTAAAGTTAACATTATACATATGAAACTAAATTAAATGATTTTCCATGTAGTGACAGGTGATTTAAAAATAAACTCTAATTATTTATTATGACTTCAATATTCAAATGTCTGTTCCAAAGCAAGATATTTAGTCTTATAAGTATCTAAATTAGCTTAAGCCTAAGTAAGGAAAATTGCTACTTGTTGACTTTAGAAAATAAATTCAATCAAATGACAGATTTTTAAAATTTCCCATTGGAGGAAACTTTACAATATTATTAAGATGTTTTTTAAAAATGTAATAACGTTAGAATGTTAAAGAAGGTGGCAATCACGAGGGTAAGAAAGCAGAAGTTAATTACTACATGTGGAAGAGAATACCATTTCAACCAAGCAACTATGGAAAATGTTTTGTTTTCATTCAAGTTACTCTTTGCAAAGAGTAATTGCATACTATCTCTGAAAAACAACTCATTTGCTTCTTATTTCTCTACCTTTTGTTGTGTGTGTGTGTGTGTGTGTGTGTGTGTGTGTGTGTGTGTGTGTGTGTGTGTGTGTGTGTGTGTG
>PVKC010006029.1:0-31829 GCA_004027635.1 Crocidura indochinensis | reverse complement strand
CTCATTGTCTGCACACAGTGTTAGAACAAAGTGGATTTGAGTTAATGTCTTCAAAGGGAAAATCTTTTATTTTTCTGACTGTGAAACTGCACCCATAACTCTAATAGGACATCTTACAACTTGAAACATATGGCTAACAAGCTCTGGCACATTGTTGAAAGTAATCCGACTGAACAGACAACTTTCACCTTTATGATGAAAGTTAACATAATTCCTTGAGTTAATGTAAGTTTTTAATTAAGTAGACAATTTTAGAAACATTTGAATTTCTTGCTATTTTACCAAAAGCACTATGCAAATTATGTGGTAGAATTTTTCAAGATATATATGCCATCAAATTGAAATTAAGTTGGGTACAGATTAATGTTACTTTTGTTTTCCCTGGAATATATGCATTCATATAGATCTATAATGCAACAAGTTGTTTATGACAATTACTATTAAATTGCACTTCCCATTGAGGAGAAATAGAAATATGCTGATTTGTTTAGTTCAGAAATATACATTATTAACCCCATTCAAAAATAGGGAGAAGAAAGGAATAAAACATTTCCTCAAAGAAAAATCTGATGGCCAAAATGTAAATGAAAAATACTTCACATCACTAGTCAGATGCAACTCAAAAGAACAATGATATTTCTCACAATACAGAGAACATTACACACCACAAAGAACAAGAACAACCAGTGCTGGTGTGTATGCAGGGAGAAAAAAACTTTGATTCACTTTTTATGGGAACATCTACTAGCTTAGCCTTTATGAAAAAAAAAGGAGAAAAAATTTCTCAAAAAATAGAAATTGAGCTTCTATATGTTACAGAAGCCATCCCAAGGTACCCAAAAAGCACAATATAAAAATGCCCTTTGCAATCCTATATTTATCACAGCACTATTTCCAATAGCTATAATCTGGAAACAACCCAGATGCCTGACAACAGTTGACTTTCTTAAGAAACTGGTAGACTGGGGCCCGGGAAATAGCATGGAGGTAAGGCGTTTGCCTTTCATGCAAAAGGTCATCAGTTCGAATCCCGGTGCCCCATATGGTCCCCTGTGCCTGCCAGGAGCAATTTTTGAGCATGGAGCCAGGAGTAACCCCTGAGCACTGCCAGGTGTGACCCAAAAACCAAAAAAAAAAAAAAGAAAAGAAAAGAAAAGAAACTGGTAGACTTACACAATGGAATGCTAAGCAGCAATTAGGAAAAGAAAGTTATGAATATTTCTTATATGTGAATATATATAGACCATACTAGGCTGTGTTAAGTGAGTCAGAGGGAGAGGGATAGGCATAGACCAGCCTCAATCATATGTGACATATAAGAAAAAATGAGACAATCATAATAATAGTTAGAGACACTAGAAATGAGGGTTAGCAGGACCATTTTATGGAGCAATCTCTCCAAAATTGTGGACCATTACATTTAGGGTAGAGAAGGTACCATTATGAAAATAATAGTTGAAAATGATCATCTGAAAATAACATGTTGACCTGAGATAAAGTGATGTGTATGTTACTCCTTCATTAACAATAATGCAAATCAAAGTATCATAAAGAAAAAAATGGGAATAGAGAGAGAAAGAGAGGGAAGGAGGGAAAGAGGAGTAAAATGCCTGGAAGCAGGCAGGAGGAAGAGTGAGATGGAAATTGGGGACATTGATGACAGGACATGTGCACAGGTCAAGAGTAGTGTCCATTGTAAAACTCAATCAGAAAAACTTTGTCATAGTATTTTAAAAAAAGCAAAAGTTTTTAATATAGTAATTATTTCAGCTTTTTATACCTTTTTTCAATTATTTAGAAATTGAGTTCTCTGTGATTTTTACTTAGAAACATACTATATTTAGATTTTTCTATATTAATAGTAATATCTCCATTAGGATGAAATAAATTAGTTTCATTATAAAGACACAGAATATCTACATGCAAAATGAATTAATTATTAGACATTTTGAGGATATAGAATTTTAATTTAGTGAAAGAATTTTAATATTTATTTGTAAATAAAAATAAATTTTCAGCTGATTTTTATATATTCTTTATAATGATAAAATATCTAGAGACATTTTCCAATTAATTATTGATAAGTTGCTCCTTGAATGATATAAAATATTTAAAATAAATATGGATTTGTTTAGCAATTAAAAGTGACAAAGAATGAAAAATATAGGTCTTGAACAATTCCTTGAAGTCCACAAATTGGTGTCTGCCTAATTTTGGTAATGCTATAACATTTAACTATTTATATTAAATAAAAATAAGTTTAAATTTAGTGTGTTTTTTTTTTTTTTTTTTTTTACCAATCTCAGAAAAGGCAGGGTGTGCGATGAAAAGACGCCTGGGAACACACACGCCACAAGAAAATCTCAAAAGACAATGGGGAATCCTATACTTCCATCATAAGTATAAGACCTGTATAACACTACCTCTTTATTTTTATTTCACTTTACTTAAAATCATTTTTCTCTATACATGAGCAAATATATTTTTTATTTCTATTTTTATCTTTTTTGGATGTGTAACTAGTTTCTTTGTTATTTTCTTTTCACCCCAAATGCACTGGCTATATAATGAAGCACCATTTCTTCCTGCAAAGGCAAACTAAAAAAGGGGAAATCTCACGAATATAGACAAGCTCTTATCTACTAGGGATAAGAACTCATACTTATTTACAATACAGGGGAATCCCCCACCTTGAAAATATGTCATGTGGACCCATCTTAGATTCCAGTAGTTTAGACACCGACTGTCCAGACTTGAACCCTGAACCCCAGATATAGAAACTACACAGTTCTTCACAATAGCTACAGGAACCAAATTCCATCTGGGACATCCTGAATACTGCTCGAACACCACCAACATGTGCCAGTTCTAATATGATATCCTGACAACGAGGAAATTGGGAACAAATGGACATAAGGACAGGTTATCCTACCTCACCAACTAACGATAAAACAAATTCAGAAGACTTGTCACACTGCTGGCTGTGCAAAAGCCAAGAACGTGATATATAGATGACTGGCTGATAGAACCATGACCGGGCAGTATGTATTCTAGGACCAACAAGAAAGTCCTAGTCTAGGATTTGTTCTACGACCTGCACAACAACCATGACCTCTAATTTTAGAGACGTAACTGAGGCAATTGTAACTGAATGGGCCTTCTGGAAACATAATGAAAGACGATATCCTAGACTCCATCCGAGGTTCAGTGCAAGGGCCAAGACCACCAACCACAGAAGACAGATTAAAATGACAATGAGGAAACAGAACCTCTAAAATCACAAAGAAAGACTTCATCATAAGTTCCACTCCTTGACCGCTGCACAGACTGAGATCTCTTGATATGGAGATCTGTTTTTATCATCTGTTTTTTATCAGATCGGAGCAGAAGTCTTCCATACATCACAAAAGCACCAAGGAGAGAATAAATGAACTTGAAAGGAGTCTATAGATAATTCCATGACAATATATTCCAAGGGTATCTCTTAGGCCATGGGGATTCCCATTTCGAATGACCACATTTTTTACTGTGCCTATGCAGGAGGGGGGGAAAAAGAGATAAAAAGTACAAATGGAGGTAAGGTGTTTGCCTTTCATGCAAAAGGTCATCAGTTCGAATCCCGGTGCCCCATATGGTCCCCCGTGCCTGCCAGGAGCGATTTCTGAGCATGGAGCCAGGAGTAACCCCTGAGCACTGCCGGGTGTGACTCAAAAACCACACACACAAAAAAATACAAAATCTTTTTTTTTTTTCTTTTATCTAGTTTTTGTCGATTTCTTTGTTTTGGGGTGGATATTGAAGTAGTTGTCCATGTTTTTATTTTTATATTTATTTTCTTTCTTCTTTTCTCTTCTTCCTTTTTGTGCTCTGTCATGTTTTCTATTTCATGACCATGGCAATCATGTGGTGCATCTCTTTATTGCTGCAGTGCTCACTGGATATCTAATTTGATATATTTTTTGAACTGTTGTAGTGTTTCACCTTCTTTTCTCCCCTTCATCTCTCAAATCGAGGAGGAGAGCCTCTAGAAGGACTCTGCCCAGAGTTGGCGTAGTTGATTTTTACCCCATTTTATTACTCTTCTCTTCCTCAAACAAAACCACATAACTTGAACTATCTAGTCCAGCCTCCCAATTAGAGGGGGAAGTAATGGAGGTACCAAGACCAAACAGTTATAAGATCACTAAGCAATAAAGTAGACACAGAGGGGACCACTCATTCTAGCAACCCCTGGGGTAAGAGTGGAGGATATGGGAGGTAGGATGGTGGCAGAGATGGTGGGAGGACAATTCGGTGGTGGGAATTCCCCTGATTCAATGTTAATATGTACCTGGACTATTACTCTGAACATTATGTAAGCCACTATGTTTAAAGTAAAAATTATATTATTAAAAATAAATTTAAGTGCTATAACTCTTAACTGTTTATATTAAAAAGTATTCATTTGATAATTATTAAAATATAAAAATATAGTTGTTAGCATCTCTTCATTATAACTTTATAAAATTAAGAGTTCTTGCTCTATATTCCTATTAAAAGCTCATACTACTTGTAAAAATTTTGTCTTTTAAATATTTAATTTACCATAATTTATTAACACCACAATGAAAGCTGGATAATATTTAGGTAACTGAAAGGCTTAAAGTGTTGCCAAATGAAAAAGAATGTGTTATGGAGACTGTCAAAATGAAACATTAAAGAGGAAAGATATTTGATGTGGTAGACTATGAAAACTCACATCCAACTATGAAGTGCAGATGTTTCAACATAAAACATGTGATAAGAAATAGTAACAAGTTATAAAAATTCCAAATTTAGGTAGCACAAAATCTGATTTTGAGATAATGAAGGAACTGGTTCAGTAACAGATTGCCGGAAAAGAAAATACATTTCAGAGAACTTTTTGAATAAAGATTTTTTTAATATAATCACTTTATTTAAGCACTGTGGTTACAAAATTGTTCAAGATTGAGTTTCTGTCATAGAAACTCGACACTTCACTGGTGCACATTTTTCGCCACCAATGTCCCCAATTTCCCTCTCTCCAACCCACCTTTCATGTGACTCTGGAGTGGGAATTTTACTTATTTCTCTCAATCTAAGTCTCTCTCTCTCTCTCTCTCTCCCTCTCTCTCTCTCTCTCTCTATTTTTCCCCTGACAGTGTAGTTTTTACTATTGTTAATGAAGGGTACCATGCATAATACTTTATTCCTTTAAAATACCCAGTTCTTGTCCAAAGAGATCAGATTTAGCTACCTTTTTTCACAGTGGACACACTCTACTCTAACCATTTACCACTCTTGTGTCTCGCTTCAACCAGTGAACTAGCCCATTTGACCCTCATTTCTGTCATATCTGAATACTATTGTCTTACGATCTTATATTTTTCTTACAAACCACAAATGAGTGAAGATATTCTTTGTCTATTCCTCTCCATCTGATTCATTTAACTCAGCATAATTCCCTCCACTACATTCATGTATTAGCAAATTCCATGACAATATTTTCTGATAGCTGCATTTAAGTACATGCACTATAATTTTTTTTTAGCCACTCAGGCGCTTGGGTTATTTTTTTGTGATTTATTTTTTTCATTTCATTCCCTGGTTTTTTAATTCTTTGAGTATCCACCACATTTTCTCTCAGAAATCCTTATCAGAGAGGCTATATAGGTGGTGAGTACTAGTTGGTCTTCTGAACTCCAAATTCTATTCTCTAAGCATGGTGGGGTTCTGTGTTTTTCCCCAGTTGTGATCTATGTAGTGTGGTATTATTTATTTATTTATTTTGCTGGAACTCCTTAACTAGAAAAACAGTCCAGGTGCAAGGCCACTCTAACCCCTACTGAAATTCTGGTGGATCTCCATGAATAAAGTTTTAACAAAATACTTAGTTGTTTCCCAGCAGTCAATTATATGATATCTGGTGAATGTGGATAGAAATATGTGTAATGCTAGGCCAGAGTGATAGTACATAAAGTAGGATTTATTATTTTGCATGAAGCCAACAAATGTTCTATCTTCAGCACCCCTTGTAATCCCCCATGTACCTCCAAGAGTAATTCCTCAAAAAGGAATCAGGAGTAACCCCTAAACACCACTGGGTAGAGTCCACCCCCATTAAAAAGTTATAATGTCTTAAAATATATGACCTGTGGCCCGGGAGATAGCATGGAGGTAAGGCGTTTGCCTTTCATGCAGGAGGTCATCCGTTCAAATCCCAGTGCCCCATATGGTCCCCCGTGCCTGCCAGGAGCAATTTCTGAGCATGGAGCCAGGAGTAACCCCTGAGCACTGCCGGGTGTGACCCAAAAACCAAATATATATATATGTATATATATATTTGACCTGAAAATGTTACTATATCTGGTATATGTGAATAATTGCATTTATTTTTAAATATACAGATAAGTGTATTCAGAGCAAGAATGGCATAATAGTTCATAAGACTAGGGGAGTGTTCCTTCACACTGTGGTTCTCTTTAGACCTTTTTATTTTCATCTACCTCTTCCATCATTTATTGGTTTGTTTCCTGGTTTTATAACCTTGACTCTCATTTATGTATAGATATGAAATATCTTGGCTCACTTGGCTGAAATATCCTGGCCTAGAAGAACTTTTCAAAATTAAAGACAATATTTTGCATCCATGTAATCTCATTTTCCTCAGTCACTTGGCAATCCTGAGCTGACTGCATTTCCCTTGAAGTTAGAGGATAAGATTGTGGTGTTGGAGTGCAGTATAAGATGGCTGTTAGAAGAAATAAGCAAGTACTGGTAGGTGCTGTTATTTTGATTAGTGCCTGCATTGCTGGAATAAAAATATAGCAATAAACATATTGGATTAAGATAACATACATATTATCTTGTAGTTCTGGCAGTTAGATGTCCAAAGCAAGTCATAGGAATTATATTTAAGGTGTGTGTAGAGTGAGTTGTCCTACATATTTCTGAGAAGTATCTATTTCTTGATTTTTTTTTCAAATTAAATGTTACATTCCAGATTCTAAACTATTTCCTTGGCTTGAGTCCTTATCACTCTGAATAAATTCTGAGCCATACTTATTATTCTATCCTCAAATATGCTTCTTAAAATTCTGACTCTCCCTTTCCCTTCTTATAAAGATTCTCATAATAATTCCTGAATTATCCCTGGAGACTTTCCCATTTTATTTCAAGCCACACCCTTTTGATGCTCAGGGGTTACTCCTGACTAAGAAATTGCCCCTGGCTTGAGGGGACCATATGGGACGCTGGGGATCAAACCAAGGTCCTTCCTTGGCTAGCACTTGCAAGGCAGACACCTTATCTTTAGAGCCACCTCGCCAGCCCTGAGACTTTCCCATTTTTAAGATCCTTAATTTACTCATTCTGTGATGTCCCTCTTTAGGAATTTGGTAGCATGTGTACTATATTCAGTGTAATTTGCACTTTGTGACATTTATTAGGAAAGGATTGGATTGAGCACATTATTCTGACACACTCCCTTCTTCAAATTTTGCAATTTTCTGATATGTTTATTAGTGAGCATAAGATAGTGTAAGAAAATAAGATGCAAGCAAATTAATAATTTTTAATTTCTGAATTTAGAAATATCCAATTCTCAGTTACAGGCTTCTATTATTTGACTGGTAGATATCAACGCAGGTCTTAAGAAAAATAAGTCACCAATGTTTTATTTAATCAGATATCTCATAACAACCTGTGACAAATTTTATAACACATAATATAAAATATTAAATTTAGGATTTAATTTTACCTTTAGGATACTAACCCAATCTTTTCTATATTTATATATATTATGCTACTTCCAAAAATGATAAAAATAACAGATTAATTTATGAGGTAATCTTTTAGAGCATAAATACAAATGGACCCATAATCTGAATCTCATATACAAAATAAATTGACCTGTACAAAATATGCATTTTTCTATATATATGTTAAATATTACTATCAAGAATGGTCTTTAAAAAAGATCATATGCTTTTATATTTTCTAATTTGGAGCTGAAGAGATGATACAGGGTTTAATGCAATTGTCATCACCATGCTCATTCTGGGTCTGATATCATCTGCAGATGATCTGCTGACCAGAGAATCAGGAGAGAACCTTGAGCACAGCTAAGTGTGACCCAAAAGCCAGAACTTAAAATGTATAAGATGAAATAAACTGTTGTCATAATTAATATTGATAGGAGAAACTTAAAACTTATGCTAGTTTTTTCTTCTATTCTCTCAGCTTGTTTTGTTTCCAAATTCCATATTTTAAATTATATATCTCCAAATTGGAATTGTCTTTATGGTCAAGGGAGACAATAGAACAGGTAAGGTACTTGTTTTGCACACGGCAAATCCAAGTTCTATTTCTGGCACTCCATATGCTTCCCAAGTCATGCCAGGAATGATTCATGGGCCAAAAAGCAGGAGTAAGGCCTGAGTATAGCTGGATGAAGCTCTTCCCTCCACACCACTCCATCCCTCCCAAATGAGAGTTGTCTCTTTTTTTGTGTGTATGTGACCATGTTTAATGTACTTATATAGGAATTTAAAGATGCTGTTAATGATTCTCATCTTTTTTCTCCATAAAATATTATAAGAGAAAATTGAACTATATTTAACTCATATTTTAAAATGCTAGCAGTGGTCCATTGCATTCAGCAGATAGTTATTATTTGGAAGGTGCCAATAAAATAGAAAATAAAAGAATAGACTTTGTTTTATGAAAGAAATGCAAACCACATCATCTGTAACTCAGCTGCCCAATAAAAGTTAGGCAAGAAGGAAAACATAGTTGTCAATTATTGGCAATGTTTAGTATTTAAACACAGAGAAGATAAGAGGGCAGAAAGGAAATAATCACAGAAAGAAGGTTCAAATACATATATGTAGGGAAAGTCTGAAAAGGGTACATGCAGTGTAATCTTTAATGTAATACTTTAATGTAATGCAGTGTAATACCTTAATGATCTTCTGGAAAAGAAAATCATACACGGTTGAAAAATTAAGCTATACCTGAGATTTTTAGCAGAGAAGGAATAAGTACATGCACAGAGCATGCGATTTTAAGCAGTGAAATTATACTATATAATATGCATATGGCATAGAAATTTTACATGCATTAGTACAATGTCATAACATTTAACATAAGGAGTGAATTTAAGTTCGAACTTGAGACCAGAGACTATAAAATGTATCAAAATTAATCATTTATAGCAACTATTAACTATTCTAACTTGTCAATAATATTGGATATAGGTCGAACAAAACTAGATATAGAAATTTCTTGAAAATAGACAGATCTGGTCTTTTATTGCTTGCAAACAATGGCCTAATCTTATATTTTAGAGTTGAACACTATATTGGCCCTTGGCACTCACCAAATATAGTACTTCCAGATAGAGGTTTACTGGAATTTTATCTTGTTAAAAAATGTTATAATAGAGCCAGGTTTCTTTTTGTCATGGGATATTACAATAAATTACTATAGTAGACAATGTCTTAATAGATTATCTGAAAGAAAATTACTTTTTTTATTCCTCAATGCCTCTTTTGTTTGTTTTCTTTTTGTTCTTTGTGCCACAGAGAGTTGTGTTTAGTGCCTATTCTGAGTTTTATGCCTACAGATCACTCCTGGAGGGATTTAGAGGACCCTATGGTTGAGCCATATGTAAAGCAAACACTTTATCTGCTGTATTATTTGTTCTAGTCTTTTGCCCCCTACTGTTGCATACAGCAACAATAATATTTAAAAAAATGTGCAGACAAAATGATTTTACTTTGATCTACACACCACACTTGAAAGTATTTTATTGAAGCAGTTGAATGCCTTGGATACATCAGTTATAAACCCAATTATGAATATATTTACATTTCCTTTGTGACAATTACTTATGGCAGTATTCTTTGATTGCTTTATATAAAATCTTGGAGATACTACAAATTTTATTGGCTGATTTTGTGGTTCTTATGCAAGTAGATGAAATTTTTGTTCTTGATCAAGAGCTATTGTTTCAGTATTAGTGTGATAGTACAGTGGGTAGGTTGCTTGCTTTGCACATGGCTGATCTGGGTTGAATCTCTGACACCCTATAACCCCCTGAGCACAACAATGACTTATCTCTGTGTGCAGCACCAATCACCTTTGATATGACCCCAAAACAAAAAACAAACCATCAATCAAACAAATCAATTAAATAAACAAAACACAAAATGCTTCACTTTTAGGAAACAGAGTAAATTCACTGAATGGCAAAAAATGAGTAATGTCTGAAAATATTCGTGTATTTTCTAACACAAACATCTCAAACTCTGTATGAAATAACCTATAAAAAATTAAAAAGAATTATTAAGTTTTATTAAGCACACATGCATACACATGTACATTTAGCTATATAATGTAAGCAGATAAGACTTATTAAATTATTAATAAAGAAAGAAATAGGTATCAAATATGTTTTTCAAATATGGAATACAAATACATGGCAGGTCAATTACAGCGGACCTAAGAAAACATAACGAATCAATTGATCCACACATGTGCTTTTGGGTTGTGTGAAGTTGAAAATGAGGAACATTTGGAGTCTTTAGGGAGAAAGATGAATACATAGGTTTTCGGTATTTTATTAGAAATATGTGCACAGGAAGCGATCAATAATAGTATTTTAAATCAAGGATCCTCATTAAAAGTAAGTAAACCAGACCTAAGTTTTTGGTAATCTTATCTAGATCTGGAAATATTGCAACTTTCTTTAGGAAAACATTTTTTCCTTGAATTTTTTTTTGGGGGGGTATATGGCCACACCTGGTGACATCCCAGCATACTCCAGACTCAGAGCTCAGAAATTGCTCATAGCAGGCTTCGGAGGACCATTTGGAATGTCAGAGATTAAACACCAGTAGATTGTATACAAGGCCCTATCCGCAGTGCTATCACTCCTGCATTTTTTCCTGAATTTATATAAAAAATAATCACACGCCTATCTAAAATAAATAATTATAATATTTAATTTAGCAATTAAAATAGGGTCATAAAAATAAAATGGTGGAATGGCTTATAGCAGCAAATTTGGATACTAACCCCAGGTCCCCATATCTTTTCCCTAGCATGCTGGGAAAAAATCCCTAAACAAAAAACTGAGAACCAATGAATGTGGTTCCAAAATAACAAGATATTTTTTACTTTATATAAGATTGTATATATATATATGTATATATATGTATATATAAGATTGTATATATATATGTATATATATATGTATATATATATATATATATATATATATATTGGTTTTCGGGCCACACTCGTTTGATGTTTTGGGGTTACTCCTGGCTAAGCACTCAGAAATTGCCCTTGACTTGGGACTCCGGGGTTTGAACCGTGGTCCTTCCTTGGCTAGCGCTTGCAAGGCAGACATCTTACCTCTAGTGCCATCTCCCCGGCCCCAAGATTGTATATT
Organism: Crocidura indochinensis; assembly: GCA_004027635.1. Taxonomy (NCBI): domain Eukaryota; kingdom Metazoa; phylum Chordata; class Mammalia; order Eulipotyphla; family Soricidae; genus Crocidura; species Crocidura indochinensis. Next base: position 20,371 of record PVKC010006029.1, on the reverse strand, counting down.
TTTAATAAAATTGTTCTTAGCTGGTTTTTAGAATGTCAGATTTACAAATCTCCTGAAAATAAAATTAATTTATAGAGGTATATAATAAAAATTAAAGGTTTCTTTAATATTTTATGTCATATTTCAAAATTTTTTGATATGACTTATTTTGTATCATCCCAAAATTATCTGTACACATACCATTTTATATAAGCATAAAACATGTTGCTTTTTAAAATATGATGAATCACACTACAAAATTTGACATTAACAATTAAAAGTTTTCATCCATAGTGTATAATATATTGATGTGTATATATAAATATGTTTCTGTGGATTGTCAATATGCTTCTGAGAAAAAATTCAAGATTTAATTGATTAGGATATAATTCTAATAATTATCTAATATAGCAAACATCTTTTTCTTAAATGTCAAAGCTCATTCTTTGAAAGAAGGCTAGAAATTTCTACAGATTGGTAAGGTTTAACAAAGCATTTTCTCAGTCCAAGTAAATCTTGCAAGACAGTTTCATTTTTTTTTCTAGGTGTGAAGACTTTTGAACATGACAGTGACAATACTTCAAAAGTTTACATATTGGGGCTAGAGATAGCATAGTGGTAGGGCATTTGCATTGCAAGTGGATGGAGGGTGGTTTGAATCCCAGCATCCCATATGGTCCTCAGTGCCTGCAAGGATCGATTTCTGAGTACAGAGCTAGGAGTAACACCTGAGTGTCTCTGGGTGTGACCAAACAAAAACAAAAACAAAAACAAAAAATAGTTTACATATGACTATTGCTCAAATTATATAATCTTTGTTTGAATATCAGTGGAAGATATTCCATTAGACAAATGTACTGTGGAATAAGCTTTTGTTGTTTCAAACAAGGTGAAATTGCTTTATCAATTCAATATAATGTAACTGAATTTCTCATAAAACAATACCATTTTACATGTAAGTGAAATTGAATCTGCTTTATTTTTAACTCTAGCCCAATAAAAAGCCTTCCCAATTCCTAAGATATCTTATTTTTGTACCAAAAATACTGAATAAATAGGTAGCAAACTGTGGGTTTTAAAATCCTCAGGTTAGACACTGGTCAGAATATTCTTTTGTATTATCTGTACTATTTTTTTTGTATCATACTAATCAGTGCTTACTTAGTAAAAAATGTTGTTGTACTAAGTAAACTCTTTACATATTTTTACAGTTTGGAATGAGAGGGAAATTTAAAGGACAGCATACTATTACACTATTTAAAATATTTATTAATAGTTGTTATATTATTGTGCAATATAGTTCAAAGTTTTTACTATTTGCTACAATACTAGTGATTTTTAAAGGTCTTATGAGCAAAAGATTCATTCTTGTTATTTTTGCCCACTACTACTATTCTATTCAATAAATTAAGCATAGTCACAAAACTAAAATAGTGAATGCAAACAAGAAAACTATTATTTAGGATAAAGAAAACCATTTATAAATAAGGAAAATACATAATGTGGGAGTCATCAGATGTAAACATGAGCATTATGAGACTTAAATTTGTTTTACTTTATACAGAATATTTGGGGACTGGAAAATAATTGGCAAAAGAATGACTTGTGAGAAGGTGCTGGTGAATGGGTGGGAGAGGTTTTATTTATTTATTTATTTATTTATTTATTTATTTATTTATGTATTTATTTTGGTTTTTGGGCCACACCTGGTGGTGCTCAGGGGTTACTCCTGGCTATGTGCTCAGAAGTCGTTCCTGGCTTGGGGGACATATGGGAAACCCGGGGATCAAACCTCCGACCGTCCGTCCTAGGGTAGCACAGGCAAGGCAGGCACCTTACCTTCAGCGCCACCTCCCGGCCCTGAGAGGTTTTATTTTTAAACTCCTTTGAGTGAGATTGTTTTCTTCATTTTAACTTTGGCTTTTTCCTGAAGCTATAATATCATTGGAAATTGTTTTATTGAAATTTCCTGCAGAAGTGGCATATTATAACTTTGGACTAGTAAATTATGAATCAGGAATAAAAATTGACATCTCCATTCTATTAATGGTTAATAATAAAATTTAACAGTAATGTAGAAGGTCATTGAAAAAATAGCTTATTCATTTGTTGTTTAGAGTCTATCCTTTTATATATATTTTGTGTCAAATATCCTCGACACAAAGTAAATAATTTAGAAATGTAAAAATTGCTAGTAAGAAAAAATGGAGTGCAGTCAGAACTTCTCTTGTTTTCTTATTTTATTTTTTTTTCTTTCTGGGCTATAACAGACAACTCTCTGAACATTAATTGAAGACATATAAAGTACCATATATATGGTGCCTGGACTGAAACCCATGTGCTGGGTAACAGGCAAGTGTCTCACTCCAGCTCCAGAAAAATTTTTGCTTGTCCTTGTGTTTACTTTTTTTCCTCTTATAAAATTTAGCAATTTTATCAGCTTTGTGATTTTATACAAGTCATATGTATGTGATATTAATAAAATACAAGAATCCAAAATTTTTTTTGCTTGTTTCTTATCCTTCTCAAACTGGATTAGTGAATATGCAATTTTCTTACCTTTTCATAAACTTCTTCTACATATATAATTCTCATTTTGAAGACAATAAAGGTTCTCTAAATACTTACTTTCAATATATTTATATATATATATACTCAGAGTTGGGACTATTAAATATATATTTACATATTTGAAACATTCGGAGACATACTTAAAAGTGCTAAAATTGACATTTATATTACTCTAATAAGTTTTTAAACTAATTCTTAACAGAACAGTAAATCTAATTTAGAGAAATATTGCGTATTAGACTTAAATTTTGACACCTGTTTGATTAAAAACTTTAATTTAGACATCATCTTGCTTTTTTCTTTTCTGCAGCAGAAGACTTAAGCATTCAGAAATAAACACAATTATAATACATAAAAGGCACATTAACAATATGAATCACATCTAACTATATTGTTTACAGAATCATAATACAAAAAATGAAAATAATAATCTCCCCAATTGAAAAAATTAAATTTTAATTATATTAATCTCTGAATTCGTCCTTATTGTTGAGTCCTTTTGCATTAGAGGTCTTAGTCATCTATCTAACATTACTAACATTAATTAGACTTAGAATTAAGTTAAATTTAAAGGCAATCATTCTTATTCCAATTTTTATTTTTTATTACTGTTTTAAAATTATTATTGATATATAAGAAATAGAGGGGACTGGGTGGTGGGGCTGGAGGTAAGGTGACTGCCTTGCCTGCGCTAGCCTAGGATGGATCACGGTTCGATCCCCCGATTCCCTATATGGTCCCCCAAGCCAGGAGCGACTTCTGAGTGCATAGCCAGGAGTAACCCCTGAGCATCACTGGGTGTGGCCCGGAAACCAAAAAAAAAAAGAAAAAAAGGAAAAAAAAAGAAATACAATAGTATTAGATCAGCTTTGCATTATGAAGTTGATGTATTTTTTTTTCCTGGAGGAGTAATATTTATATTCAGTTGAGAGGTTGGGACTTCTCAGGTAATTTTTTATTATTTTACATATGATCATTTTTAGATGCTTGTTCGTATATTTTTTTAAGACAAAGAGTATTTAATATTTTTTTATCTAGAGCTTTTGATAGGAGTTTTCATTAAGCTGACAAGATAGTAGTTATATTTCTTGCACTTATGAGGTGATGCTGTATTTTTCAAGTTATCATTCCAATAATTAAAAAAAATGTCCATTCTGCATCACAACAAATTTCTCACTTTACCTTTTAATTTTCTAACTGTTGAGTATGTATTATCAATGCATATTCATGACAAAATATATCTTTCTTCTAAACCAAGGGTTCCATTTTTAATGGTTCCATATTAGGATCCCCAAGTTTAACCAAAAGTTTAAGATTAGAAAAATATTAAATTAAATGCATATGTTTTCATTCTTTGTTGTTGTTTTTTGTTTTTGTCACATCTTAAGGTGTTCAGGACTTACTCCTGGCTCATTGCTTAGGGATCACTCCTGGCAGTGATGAGGGAAATTAAGATGTACTGGAGATCAAACTCCAGTTGGTTGCTTGCAAAGCAAGCATCCTACTCATTGTACTATCTCAATTTAAATAGGAAGAGTATCATATAAATGATTAGAGTCTTAAAATTTTTATTAAGATAAATAATTTTTGTATATTTTTTCTTCTTTGAACAAACACTTCTGTGTTAAAGTATTATTGATTTCCTTAAAATGCAATGAGTGGGATTACCAAAGCATCAGTTGCATTAAACATATAGAACAAGATAAATATCTCATATTATTCTGTTTCAGTAGTTATATTTTCACATCATAATACATTATACAAACACACTCATATATAGCAGACTGAGTATTTTATCTTTTGATTCTAGTGGGTTCTATTTTATCTGTATTCTCCTTTCATCTTTCCTAAATCTTTATATCCTTATATAATAGTTTCTCATGTAAAATTACTGGATCCCTCTATGACCACTAAAGAGTTCATAACTAGTTTCCTTTAATTTGATATTTTTAAAAATGTATTATAGTTTATGTAGTTAAATTTATGGCATCATCGGGCCCGGGAGATAGCATGGAGGTAAGGTGTTTGCCTTTCATGCAAAAGGTCATCGGTTTGAATCCCGGTGCCCCATATGGTCCCCTGTGCCTGCCAGGAGCAATTTCTGAGCATGGAGCCAGGAGTAACCCCTGAGCACTGCCGGGTGTGGCCCCCCAAAAATTTATGGCATCAAATGCAAAATATATATTAAATAATATAAAATTATATAATGTATATCCCCTTTAAGGTTCATTTCTTTTCTCTCATGTAAATCAATTTACTTGGTGAAATTTCATTTTGAGCCTTGAATACATTCCTTATTAAAGCATTAGGTAGTTTATATTTTATATGAAATATAGATGTAATTATGTACATAATTTAAATTTTTATAACTACTTGATTTCCAAGATCTTTAAAGTTGGTCTTAGTGTACCTTTTTTTCTTTTCTTTTTTTTTTTTTGGTTTTGGGCATCACACAGTGACTCTCAGTGGTTACTCCTGGCTATGTACTCAGAAATTGCTTCTGTCTTGGGGAAACATATGGGATGCCTGGGGATCGAACCATAGTCCATCTTAGGTTAGCAAGTGCAAGGCAAGTGCCCTAATGCTTGAGCCACCGCTCTGGCTCCTTAGTGTGCCCTTTTAAAACATTTCTAAGTTTTATTATTTATAATACAAAGAAAATGTATTATATATTCCACGTATTATTCAAAATTAAGATAAAATAAATGTGAAACAAATTATTGGAATTCTGTCAGTTCTATGCCATGCCAGCTGTTATCTAAATTGGATGTCTAAATCTGGATTGATCTAAATGGCACATTTAATTAAGCAACATAGTTTGTACTTAGGGATGCCTATTAGAAATGTAGATGTCTACTGGCATATATTCTGTTTTCAAATGAAAGGAGATTTTCATCTGCTTTGATTGCTTTTTGGGGGAATCCATATCAAATTATTGGAAATAGAATATATTACCTCTATGTTCTTTCTCAAACATTATATAGAGAGTTTGTATGTCTCTTTTCCTTAATGAAAACTCTGAGACCTAATTTGTTCTGTAGTTCTTTTATGAAGGTATTACATTTTTTGCCAATTTCATTAATCTCAGGATAAAGAATTGGGTTTGCTTTTCCCCTAAGCGACCTTAAAACATATTCCTTAAATTATTCTGTTTCAATTTCATGTCTCAACAAAATATCGCAGGCTGGATGATTTAGTGACAGAAATATATTTTCTCACTATTAAGGAAGTCTAGCAGTGCTAGTTTAAGGTCTTAGGACAACTATTTCTTTTGAGGTTTTTCTCATTCATGTGCATGATGTCTGTCTTTCCATATATATTTTTCTTTTCCACTCTTAGTCATAATTTTCAGACATTCATTGTTCCAGCACCATTTCCTTCACCAATGTCCATTGGCCTCTATATTCTCAAATTATACCGTTTCTTCCTAGATTGTAGGCTGTTTTCCTTGGTAAAAATGGGTAACGATATCTGTCCCAATTGGCTTTTCCTGCAAAAGCACTATGCCCTACTACTGTACTACCGTTCTGGCCACTTAAATACATTAAATTTAATCATTATTTGGGTACGGATCAGTGGCGCAGCAGTAGGGCATTTACCTTGCAGGCGGCTGACCTAGGATGGACCGAGATTAGATTCCAGGTGTCACATATGGTTCCCCAAGCGAGGTGCGATTTCTGAGAACATAGCCAGAAGGAACCCCTGAGCATCACCGGGGGTGAACCAAACACCCCTCCCCTCAAACATAAATGTAATCATTATCCAAATTAAACTTCATGGCTAATAATTATAATTTTACTCTTAAGAAATTTGTCAAAAAGAAAAGGTGGGGGCGGGCAGTGGCTCTGGAGGTAAGGTGCCTGCCTTGCCTGCGCTTGCCTAGGACGAACTGCGGTTCGATCCCCCCGTTTCCCATATGGTCTCCCGTGCCTGCCAGGAGCAACTTCTGAGCGCATAGCCAGGAGTAACCCCTGAGCGTCACTGGGTGTGGCCCTAACCCCCCCCCCAAAATTTTGTCATATAATATATTTTTTTATTAAGACCAAAACTATCTGCCCTGCTATGGATAAAGTCAATTACATTTTGTCTGCATCTTACTAATGACAGATAAAATAATATTTTTCTTTTTCTTTTTTTTTTCTTACCTTCAAACAGAACCATATAATTTGAACCTTCTTGTTCTGCCTCACAAATTGAGGGGAAAGTAATGGAGGGCACCAAGACCAAACAGTCGTATGAACATTGAGTAGAAATTAAAAAATGATCAGACTTAAGCACCAAATACAAAACCAACTACAACAGAATCGATACCCAATTTACAACAAACTAGACACAGAAAGGACCACTTATACTAGTCGCCAGGGGGGCAAAAGAGGGGAGTTATGGAATGAATGCTGGGAACAGGGATGGAAGGAGGACAGCATTGGTGTCCTTGATTCAATGCCTAAAATGTACCTAAAATACTACTGTGAAAGATTTGTAATTCATGTTGGTTAAAATAAAATTTATTAATAAAATAATTAAAAATTAAAAACTAAAGTGAAAACAAATCCATTATGAATATGTAAATTTTAATTCCTTATTTCTTACCAACCTTACTATTTTTCTCTGGTCAATTCATTCAGTCATTCATTGAATTAACTGAAACATTATTAGTTTTTATTTTGATTGTTACAAATTTTAATTTTTGTTATTTTCTTATCTCTGACCAATTTCAGCTTCAAAAAGAAAAAATTCTTCATATTTTTCAGTTCAAACATACCAATTATTTGAAATAGACTGTGCATTCAATTTTCTGTGAGATCTGTCTTCCAACATATGTCTACCCAACATACATGATTTTCCCCAACCTTTCTCAAAATGAAACTGCTTCATTACAGGGATATCTGTCTCAATGAATATTAGTTTGTAAAAGAAACAATGCATGCCAGAAATTTTGACACTCTTTCAATTCCCCTTCTTTAAAGTTTTTCAAATTTTGTGACTATTATTTTAATTTTCTATTTTTCATACATTCAACATCACTATCTGCAGTTAAATACATTCACTACTAATTTTTTCATTTACCAAATGACTCTCAATCCATTTTTTGTATTGTAGTCAGAATAGCATTTTTAAAAAGACAAGAGTAGTAATGGTACCACGTTTCATCCTTTATGTTAAATTCTTTGAAGTCTGACATTTTTTCATAGATTGATGATAATTAAAAAAACATAGAATTAATTTAGTTTCTTCAGCAATTTTTTCTTTTTTTATTTTTGGAATAATATTTTTATAGCATTTTTAGTTTTTTTTCTATTTTTTCATAGGCTTCAAATAATGTATCTCATCTCTAATATTTGTGTGTGATTTTCTAGTTTTTTTCATTACTTTTTATGACCTTAAAAAGTTCTATGACTAATGTATTGAATAACCACAGAATACATTCAAATAATAGTTGACAAAGTAATAATAGTGATAAGTAATGGAAGAATAAATCTGAGTGGATATAGCCTGCATATTATATTAGTAAGACAAATTTAAATATAAAAATGCTAAACATATATCATGAGTTATCATGAAATATTGAGTCTTACCTATGCTGAATTTAAATTACTTTTTCAGAATCTATAATATCAACTATTTTGCCTACATAAACATATCAAATTAATTCTCTATCATTCTATATAATTATAGTTTTAGTAAAAACATGATTTTCCTTATTTTTATTTCTTTTTTTAAAATTTTTTTTGGTTTTTTTTGGGGGGGAGGTGACACCCGGCAGCGCTCAGGGGCTACTCCTGGCTCTATGCTCAGAAATTCCCCCGGCAGGCTCAGAGAACCATATGGGATGCCGGGATTCGAACCACTGCATGCAAGGCAAACACCTTACCTCCATGCTATCGTTAGGGCCCCTTTTTAAAAACTCCTTTGGGTGTCTGCACCCGATGACACTCAAGGGTCACTCCTGGCTATGTGTTCAGTAATTACCCCTGGCTTGGGGGACCATGTGGGATGCCTGTGGATAGAACCGCAGTCCGTCCTGGGTCAGTAGTGTGCAAGGCAATGCCCTACTGCTTGTGCCATTGCTCTGGCTCCCTTATTCTTAGTTCTTAAAAAAATCCCCCAATGTTCCACTTGCTTCTAAAGTTTTATTTATAAGTTTTTTCAAATTATTAATTGGAGCAATATTTAGAAATATACATACCAATAAAAGAAACAAAATTAACATCACCATATGACATGTGGCTGAACTACATAATGGAGTGTGCCACATTTTTTATGTTGCAACATTGTATTAAAATTGATTTTTTATATCTGTCATCTGATCTTTGTTTTGTTTCAGTTAGTAAAAAATATACATATTGTATGTTCCATAAACATTTATAAAATGGATTGCTAATTAATGTATTTATCAAAAATATTAAATATCGTTATGATAGTGCATTGGAATTACTTTCTTTCAACATTGTGATAAATGATGTTGACTGCACTGTTGACTGCAACACGATTTTACAGGAAATTGTACTGCTAGTCATTTATGTGACATATCCAGCATTAGTGAACTGATAGTTATCATATATTTATATTATGGCTTTTTCAAATCTATTCGTTGTCAAATAAGAACGATTAGGCATATTTTCTCTGCCCTCAAATTAAGCTAAAATTCATTAGCCTTGACTAGAATTCTGAGGTTCTGATAACATGCTTTCAAAGGCTGATGGGTGAATTACATAGGAATTACTCAGTAATTGTACTTTGATTAAAGTTAAAAAAAAGTTTTACTAGATCTGGAACAAAAAGAAAGTAAATTAGATCATGAGAGCACTCTATATAGTACACTGATCATGAAGTAATGATCCCTGAGTGAAAATACAAAAGTCTTGAGAAAAAAGAAAAAAAGAATGGAAAACAAAATCTAACTGGATAAACTAAATAAATTGTCTTAGATTTACAAAGAAATGCATATTATTCCTTTAATAAATTTGGAAAAGATACATATCAAATTAATGATTAAACTTTTCAGATTATATTTATTTTTCATTTGTTATGAACAAAGTACAATATACTATCAACATCTTAGAATTTTTATTTTTATTTTTGGAGATATTTGAACTTGAATATGATGGAATTTTATTTGATAACCAATGCATTTAAAAAGCATTGTGAAATTCTGATGAATGATAAAATTTGTGATCATAATTCTCAAAAATGATGTTAGATTTGATTAAACATTTTTTCATTTAATAATAAGATGACATTATTATTGCTTAGATTACATGGCTGTATATAAGTTAACTTCAAACTCAATATTCTTTTGTTTGTTTGTTTGTTTGTTTGTTTTTTGGGTCACACCCGGCAGTGCTCAGGGGTTACTTCTGGCTCCATGTTCAAAAATTGCTCCTGGCAGGCACGGGGGACCATATGGGTCACCGGGATTCGAACCGATGACCTTTTACATGAAAGGCAAACGCCTTACCTCCATGCTATCTCCCGGGCCCCCAAACTCAATATTCTAACCCAGAGGAAAATATAATAAAGTATCAGAAATATATATTGAAAATGTGACTCTAGTTGACATAAATTATCATGGTTGTATACTTTTTAGCTTTTTCTGTCATTGTTTTTACTGTGGTCTTTACACATATGATAATGTGTCCTATCTTAACCTTAAAAAATCAAGTGTGTGATGCTCAAATCTGCAAAAATTTTAAATCTTTAGTATGTTTTAGATTGTCACAAGATTTGAAATTTCACATTTGACATCCATTACTAATTACTAGATAAAAATTTAATTTACATGGTTAACTTTTATGAAATGCAGTTATTAAGAACTTTAAAAAATAAATGAGAAATTTTAATTTTTATATCTGGGAAAATTGAATAAAATTATATAATGAGCTATAAAAATAAAATGTATTCACTTGGTATTTTGAGTATCACTACATGAAAGATAATCACAAGAGGGAAAATCTTTTAATACTTAATTTCAGATTTTCATTAATTTTAGATTTTCATTAACTTAAGTGATATTAACAAAACTAGCAATAATTAGCTATTTTATAAACAATAATATTAAAATTATAGAAATAAGCTCCAGCTTAGATTAGATGTTATTGAATAATTCTCATAATAATTGTTGGTTAATAGAATTTAAATGATGCTATTGCAATAAAGAAACATATGTCTGATACAGAGATGACAATATATTAAAATAATGGCATAGAATAATAAAATTTAATATGTGAGAAACTTTTAAAACAACAAGATATCGTTCAACAAATTAATGTAATTCATAATGGAATAAGGAAACAGTAAAAATCTGTTTTGTTTTTCTTAGTCATTTGTTGTGATGCAGCAAAAATTATTTAGTTCAATGGTCTTGAATAAGGAAATGCAAGCAGATTTCCCAGACCAGAACAACGAAGAAGTATGTGAGGGAATGTTGGAGGATATAAGAGTGGGGGAATTTGCACCATATGCTTTAACTTGAATTTGGACAGCTTTTTCGAAGTCTTTTGTAATAAAAAGGATTTCTGTTTTTTGTCTTGTTGAAGTGAGTTTACATTTTGCTGAGAAAAAAACCTGACTAGTTTAAGGAAACTAATGAAAGACTTTCTGGTTTGAATATTTATTTTAATGAGAAGAAAGACCATTTGGATGTGAAAGGTGAATATGATGTAAGTTTACACTCCCTGATGTTCTCTATGATCACGTCTCCTTCACCCGGCTCTATTTTCTTTGATTTTAACTCATCTGTATGACAGACATCTGTGAGTATTTATGCCTTTCTTTGGTTATATGCTGTCCTATTCTGACTATCCATCAAATCCAGAACAGACTTCCCAGCAATGGTTTGTACAAAATGTAGAGCAGAATGATAACTGATTAGCATTACGTGATAAATGGACATTCTTCAGCTGAAACTGTAAAGTGTAAAGCAGCTGAGGCAACATATGAGCAGGAAATATAGCGCACAGTCTGTCTTTTGATTTCCATTCACTCAGCTAATTTTTGACTGTACAATTCAAAACTATGTACAGCTCACGCAGCGTATATTCCATCAAAAAATATCAAACACTGAGACAATGTTCTTTTGTCTTAATTTACTTGGGATAAGAAATCTTGACAACATCATCCAACAATGATTTGTCTTTGATCAAATAAAAATTGGGAATAAACAGACAAGTTTACTGATTTCAACGTGCTAGAATTCTGGAATGACTTAAATTTCTATTCACCAATGAAAATTTCCAGCACCCCAATCTTCCAAATAAGATTATTTTTTTATTGAACTTCTGGGAACACTTACCATTAAAAAATATTCTGAAGAAAATGAGAAAAAAAGAAAAAGATTTGGAGCATCTTTGTCTAAAGACCTCAGCTATAAACCACCAGCCATCTATCTAGAAAAGTGATTCAACTAGAGTTTCTATGATGTAAAAAAGTATCTGTTAGATATTGAGAATTTCTTAGTGGTACAATATATGCACAGTGATTCTTGTCTGAGTGGATGATTCTTGGTACCTGGGTACAGTGCTGCTGGCACCACCATGACACTTGATGCTGGGATTTCAAAGTAAGTACTATAACACACCAGCAACAGTCTGCAGCACTGCTTTCAAATATTTCATTTATTTTCAAATAAGTCAGACATTCACATTTCAAAACTAATTGTTCTTAATTCAGTATTGATATTTATGTTATTCTTTTAAACAAAAATAGTGACTGCTAAACATCACTGCTGACAAAGTTTATTACATAGGCTGCCAGTTTTTAACCTCTATCTCATATAATTTTGAAAAGTCCTAAGTTATACCATACTAACAAGAGATGACAGTTAAATCTCTAGTTAAAATATGCTGAACAACCACCAACGTAGAGGCATATGACTTTTGTTACACTGCATTTTATCCCAACTGTCTTGGTCGATTATTAAGAAGCATTAGTGTACTACAAAATATTATGTTAAGTTGGTAGTCTATTACAGTAACATTTTAATTTTTTCCTTATCAGTTCACCTGAAGTATCACAATAGAATATCTCGTTCAATTTGTTCAATGTAGAGACGAAATAATTGCAGTCACAGATTAGATTATGAGAAAAAAATCATTACAGCAAACTAGAAGTAAGCCATGGGCTACTCTCAGAGGTTTCTTTCCTTTTTCTTTCACAGTGCATTTATTTAAATCAGAGTTCTCTATTATTTCAATAATGTGAAAAGGATTATGTTTATTTACATAGTGTCAATTGTCACATGAATTTTATTTCTTCAGTCATATGTTTATATATCTTGTTTAAGTATCAGTTCTTAAATACATGTTTAAATATTGACATTGATCTACGTATCATCATTTGGGAAGAGGGAAGTCTAAGCAAATAGTCAAAAGCAATGTCAATACAATAATAATAATAACACTAACTTTAGGTTTAATAACACTAACTTTAATGACTTAAATAACACTTTTAATGGACATTCTTAAACATTCCTACTATTTAATAATACTAACTTTAGGTTTAATAATAACACTAACTTTAGGTCTTCTCAGTATTACTGGATTAAGAATATCATGATGGCTCTTTGATAGATACATATTTTTTATCAATCATAAGTTTAAATTTTTTTTTGGGTCACACCCGGTAGTGCTCAGGGGTTACTCCTGGCTCCATGCTCAGAAATTGCTCCTGGCAGGCACGGGGGACCATATGGGGCACCGGGATTCGAACCGTTGACCTTTTGCATGAAAGGAAAATGCCTTACCTCCATGCTATCTCCCGGGCCCCCATAAGTTTAAATTTATTAAGTATCCTTAACAGCAAAAAAACACTTTAAATTTTCTTTTAACTAAGAAGTATAACATTTGAATATACAGAACAACTTCTTCAGCTAATTAATCAAAACAAAAAAAGTATTTTAAAATTGTTTTGTATAATTAGTATTTACTTTGCTTTGGAAATTAAAGAAATTAGATTTTTCATTGTATGTCCATTTATCAGTGCCTAAACTCTAATAACCATATCAATATTTTGCAGTTATAATTGTTATAATTTTTACTAGCCTTCTGAAATTCATTTTCTCCTATAGAGAAGAGTAATTGAAATTTTGATAATTGTGTTTAATCATGGAAGCATTTTTGCCTCAATTCAGTGAAGCACAATGCAGGTCCATTTTTGTACATGAAGATTCTCAATATATATATATATATATTCATCAAATTATGTAATTCTTACATTATGAACTCACTAGTTTCAGGCGTAATTAGATTTTAGAAAAATTAAACCAATCAGATTACTTTGCACATGTTTTTCTTTTGTTTTGCAAATAACCTAAATGGCATCAAATATTTTTCCATTGAAATTTCAAGGATATATATTTACTTGACATTTAATAATTTATTTTAAATCTTATTTACAATATTGTTAGTTATCTTAATTTTATTTTCACATTTCTATCTTGATATGATGGTTATTTAAGATGACTTCATCTCTAAATATATAAATTATGAATGGCATAACATACATATGCATTTTCATGTGTAATATGAATTTTTAATTCTACTGTATTTTGCTCTGTAAAATACAAATTGCCTTACTTAGTCGCTTAGAATTTCTAATCTTAACTTTGCCTAAACCATATTTTTGTGTCTCATTTCTGAAATAAATTTCAATATGCTGATTTATTAGGTAAACTTTCTTTTGCCCTGAACTTTTATGACTAACACCTTAATTAACATGGACATACAGTTTATCAGTATAGTTAGGTGAAAGGTTAATCCCAGAGTTATTTTTGCTTGTCAAAAAATATACCTTCTAACTCTTTTATGGTATATTTGGTAACTGGTATTGCCTATTTAATTCTGCCACATTATGTATTATCTATATTAATCTGTTTCTAAAACTCTGCACCAAATATAAAGCCAATATATTGGTCCTTCATCTTTCAAACATGGATTTTAGTACAATTATATTCTCTTTATCTTTAATTGTTATGCTCTGTCTACATTTTATACTAATTTCCTTTAAATAAAGTAGTTTCATGCTTAGCAAGAAAATAAATGAGAAATAGATGAAAGACTGAACAACTGAACAGTAATTTTAGAGATATTTCCAAAAATTAACAATCAGAACTTCTAAAGTTGAAGTACTACTTTGGTTTGTAGATTGAAAACACATATTACTAATGTCTTCTTCGTCTTTAATGTCAAAATTTAATATTTACTTTATTTGTTTTATATTACTTTTATTGTTGCTTAGTAAATTAATTGGTTAATTAAATAATGTATTGCCTTCTCAAGAGAACATAAGTAAAAATATTCACAGAGAAATATATGAAATGTTAGACATCTCTTTTATATCATCTATCTTGAGTATTTATTTCTAAAGAATGTTCTCTTGGCATTTCTGGCAGATTTCATTTCTTTTTTTTTTGTTTGTTTGTTTTTTAAGGTCACACCCGGCAGTGCTCAGGGGTTACTCCTGGCTCCATGCTCAGAAATTGCTCCTGGCAGGCACAGGGGACCATATGGGGCACCTTTTGCATGAAAGGCAAACGCCTTACCTCCATGCTATCTCCCGGGCCCCCAGATTTCATTTCAATTCATTTTTTAATTATTGGCTTTAGAATTAATGTATTATTCTATATTATTTTATTTCTGCTTGTTTATATGGAAAATTATTAATGCTTTATATTCATAAAGTCAACTTTTCTGTTTTCTATATTCTCAGTAATTGCTTCCACTAAATTTACATTTATCTTTATGATGGCCTAATGAGCAGGTGTGAACTTCAAAGATACAGACAAGAGGAATGCTTGCATTCCATTCTCCCACATAATACCCAGGGCTGGAAGGGGTTAGTATAGTTGCTTAAACATTATTATGTTACCTCATTCTTTGCTCATTATTCTGTATTATTTCATAATCACTGATATTGTTTAATGCATTACATGCTATTTCCACCCCATTTTTCCTCATATAAAAAGTCAATGCCTGAAAAACAAAGACAATTTCATTGATGAACATATTTAGTTCTTCAGTAACATGTAAAGACTTGCACATTTTGCAAATGAATAAAAGAGTAAACGTGTACATATTTATATGCATATGAGAATGTGAAATTTTGACAACATCTTCCTGTAAAATGACACTTCCCAGAATCTATAATTGTCTGAAAAATTTGCTTAAAATCCACATTATGAATTAAAAGAATGAATTGAAGATATTTTTGAAGCTCTAGTGTTCATATAACACTCGTTATATATTTTTTGTTATTTTACCTAATTGTTGCCATTTACAATATAACTATCAGAATTTAGTATCTGATTTTCAGCCTTGGCTCTTTTAACAATAAATAATTATGAGCAATTAAAATCATAACTGGTAAATTATGTGAATAGAAAGTGGAGGTATTTTTAGAAGAGATTTAAAGATGTTTATACGTATTATTAGTGTAGGATAAAAAGGTTAAATATTTCTGCAAATGTTTCTAAGAAATAAAGATTTCCAACAGATTGTTTATATTATTTTCATAGTTAGGATTTGATATTATGATAACAGAGAGGAACAATTAAATGATTTATATGAATATACATTTTTTCTTTTTCTTTTTTTTTTTTTTTTTTTTTGGTTTTTGGGTCACACCCAGCAGTGCTCAGGGGTTACTCCTGGCTCCATGCTCAGAAATTGCTCCTGGCAGGCACGGGGGACCATATGGGGCACCGGGATTCGAACCGATGACCTTTTGCATGAAAGGTAAACGCCTTACCTCCATGCTATCTCCCGGGCTCCACATTTTTGCTTTTTCAGTTTTTATAGTTAGCACATATTTTTTCTAATAAAATAGTATTGGGAAATAAAACATTTTAGACTTGAGTAAAATAAAAGGGAACAAAAAGTTTGAAAATAATTTATACAAAATGTTGATCCTTATTGTTCTCATACTTCTATTAAGAACTCTTGGTGGGGCCCGGGAGATAGCATGGAGGTAAGGCGTTTGCCTTTCATGCAAAAGGTCATCGGTGTGACCCAAAAACCAAAAAAAAAAAAAAAAAAAGAACTCTTGGTGACTGAACATGTGTCATGGGGACTCGACTTAGACTCCATGTGTTCAGAAAGCGACCATCCAACTCCCAACCCCAGAACCCAACCCGTAGAACCTATACAATTCTTTGCAATAGCACCAGGAACCAAACTCCTGTAGAAGAGTTCTAATACTGCTCTGGCACCAATTTACACTCGATTGATATGACGACATCCTGAGGACGAGGAAATAGCAACAACTTAATCTAAGAGCATATTGCCCTACCTCATCACCTAATGGTAAGGTGAAATCAGAAGACACTCAGTCCTTGATATATGCAAAAACCAAGATCACTAATTACAGAAGACTAGCTTTGACAACCACGGCTGGGCAGAACTTTTCTTGGGTTCAATAAGAAAGATCCTAGCCTAGTCTTCGGTCTAGGATTTGAACAAAAACCAAGATCTCTAATTCAAGAGGTCTGACTTTGACAACCTAGGCTTTGTCCTAGGATCTGTGAAAAAAGCAAGATCACTAGTTATAGAAGACTGACTACAACAATCATGACAGAGCAGAACTTATAGAACCATAAAAAAAGACTATCCTAGATTTTGTTCTATGACCTGTGCAAATGACAAAATCTCTAATTACAGAGGGCTGATTTTGTCAACCACAACTCCACAACTAACAGAACATATCCTTACACCATAAAAATAACATGGGTTTCGATAATGAGCACGTTCGGAGCCTGTATTTGTTCCCATGACAGTATGCTTCAAGGGTGGAGAAACCCTGTATCTCTTAGGCCAAGAGAATTCCCTTTCTAATTTCCCCAGTGCTTATTGCGCCTATGGGAAACCAAACCAAGCCAATACAAAACATAACAACAAAACACCAGCCCTCCTTCCCCTTTTTTCTTTTTCTTTCTTCTTCTTTGTTGTTGTTTAGTAATTGTTTATTGTGGCTGTTGTGCATTTTGTCATTGCTTCTTTCTTTATTCCTTTTTCTCCCTTTTGTTCTTTACAATTGATATTGATATCTCCTAGAAGAACTCCTCCCAGCTTTTTTTCCCCCAACAGAATCACAAAAATTGAATCATCTTGTTCTGCCTCATAAACTGAGGGCGGGGAGCAAAAGTGGATGGTACCAGTAGTAATCACAGGAATATTGAGTGGAAATAAATAATTATCAGACCTAAATACCCAACCCAAAATCAACGACAACAGAATCAAGATCTACAATGAGTTATATACAAAGGGGACCTGTTATAATAGCAATACATGGGATACATGCTTGGAACAGTGGCAAAGGGAAGACAACATTGGTGATGGAAATGGCCCTAATTCTCTGTCACTATGTACCTTAAATATAACTGTGAAAGACTTGTAATATACATTGATCTCAATAAAATTAATTTTAAAAAAAGAACTCTTGGTGAATTTATTAGACAGACTTTTAAATAATTTCATTGTGCGACCTATTAGTGAGAATCATGAATGCACTGTATGCTTTATAGGTTTTGCTGTGATAATTTTTAATAAAATGGTGTCAAATATCATTCAGAATTATTATTTTAGTTTAGTATCAACTGAATTGTGACACTACTAATATAGTACCTTAATTCATATCGGTTAAAAATACCAGAACGTCACCAACTGAATATTAAAAACAGAGGATTGACATTTAAAAGCTATCACAACAATATTAAACTAGAAATATATCAGTTTCCATGAAAATTGTAATGATTGCTAAATTTTACATATGAATAAATGTTATAGAGATTAATACTACCATTTTTAGAAGTCAGAGTCCTGTGTCATGCTTACACTTAACCCTTCATTCAAAATTCTTATAGGGCCTGGGGAGATAGTTCAGGTTAAGATGCATGCCTTGCATTTGTCTATCTGGGTTCCATTTTTAGTACTTTAAGGTCTGTTGAGCACTACTGGTGTAGCTCTGAAATTCCACAAAAATCACTGGGGTAGTTATGGTGCTCCCAAGTATTGCAGAGTCAGACAGTGGCGTATACTTGAGTCCAAGCATCATACCACCTACTGGTTGGCAAAGTACTTTCCAGAGTCGTCTGTTCATTCCTTGAGTGCTCTTGGTATCCCACAACACTACACATAAACATGCACACAAATAAAAGCATGCATGTACACTCATCTTTCTGGAATATAATATAGTGTTATGTTCTAGTAATCCATGTACTCATTTATTTTATTGTTGTAGTGAAAATGGTATGGTTAAAAGTGTTAATACTTTATTCTTTCTGGCATACAGTCATTGCATCTTCACCATCAACAAAGTTCAAAGACCCTTCAATTAGAACAAGTTTTTTTTAATAATATATTATGGAAACATTATAGATTTGACTTTACTTATAATAATTTACACTATTTAGCACATCATATTTTCATGATAATACAAAGTATAAACTTTTGCGTACTACTATTTCTCTTAAATATAAAAGATAAGAAAAAATAATTACAAAATAAGATGATTGTTTTTTTATAGTGAAATGTTGGTAAATATTTTTGTGCATCTCTTTCCCTAAAATATTTTAGTTATTTATTTAGGAATAAATTAGTTATTTATTTAGGAATCACATACATTGAGAATTGCAAATGGATTACTTGTCTAATATTATTATTATTATTATTATTATTATTATTTTGGTTTTTGGGCCACACACGGTGATGCTCAGGGGTTACTCCTGGCTATTCGCTCAGAAGTCTCTCCTGGCAGGCACGGGGGACCATATGGGGAACCGGGGGATCAAACCACGGTCTGTCCTAGGTTAGCGCAAGCACCTTACCTCCAGCGCCACCGCCCGGCCCCCTAATTTTTTAATTTCAAAAATATTAATAACTACACATTCCATAATTTTGCTTTTTGTTTCTTTTATTTTTAATTTTTATTATATCTTTATTTAAGTACCAATATTACAAGCATGCTTGTAGTTGGGTTTCAGTCATAAACAGAATGCCCCCCTTCATCAGTGCAACGTTCCCAGCACCAAAGCTCCCTCTCACCCACCCCTGCCTGTATTTTCGACAGGCATTCTACCTCTCTCATTCTTTAACATGGTCATGCTAGCTGTTAGTGTAGTTATTTCCCTAACAGATTTCATCACTCTTTGTTGTGCGATTCAAATTGTGAGCCAGTCTTTCCTTAATTTTGATTCCATGAATCTGCATTAATGTTCAATACTTAAAATTTACATATACATAGTTTGCTGCATTTATTGATTTTATTTTTAGCCTCAAAGCATGTTCTAAAGGATATAGCCTTGATATTTTTGGTCAACTGAACTGGTCTTTCAATGAAAGAACCTGAGAAACCAATGCAAACTTTGACATTGGAACCAGGGTAGGTGAGTCATCTTGGCAATATTGGAGCCTTCAGATGCATCAATAGTGCTTAGGCGAACATTTGGGTTTGAAATCAAAAATTGATCTGATGTTACTAGTCATGTGCCCTAGTCATTGTACTGTCTCCTGGATCTAGAAAAAATAATTTTGATTTATTTTTTGTGTTTTTGAGAAAAATCCTGATATGTTCAGCAATGCAATAATTTCTGATGGGTGTAGAGAATGCTGAGGATCAAATCTGATGCTACAATGCTTATGGGATGCTGGGGATCAAAACATCAACAAATCCAGTAGTGCCCAGAACTTACTTCTTGTTCTATAATCAGGGATCACACTTGTCAGTGATTGGGGGGTTAAATATGAGGTTATATATGAGGACAGGAATATATTGCATGCAAAGTGAGTTTCCCTAGTCATTGTATATTGCTCCAGTTCTCAACTTTTACTTA
>PVKC010006028.1:0-31950 GCA_004027635.1 Crocidura indochinensis | reverse complement strand
TCTTTTGGTTAGTCTTGTCTTAAATTAGGTCTTTCAGTTTTTCTCCTAAGCGTGGGTTTGAGTCTGTAAAGTTTCTGAGCTGTTTTTTGTCTGTGAAACCATGTATTTTTCCGTCAAACTGGAAAGTGAGTTTTGCTGGGTACAGTATTCTAGGTGAAGCATTCATTTCATTCAGTCTTGTCACAATATCCCACCACTGCTTTCTGGCCTTGAGTCCTTCTGGTGACAGGTCTGCTGTAAATCTCAAGGATGCTCCCTTGAATGTAATTTCCTTTTTTTGATCTTGCTGTTTGTAGAATTATGTCTCTATTTGTGGGATTCGTCATTGTGACTAGGATGTGTCTTGGGGTATTTTTTCTGGGGTTTCTTTTGGTTGGTACTCTTCAGGCATTCAAGATTTGATCACATATATTCTTTAGTTCTGGAAGTTTCTCTTTAATGATGTTCTTGACCATTGATTCTTCCTGGAAATTTTCTTCCTGTGTCTCTGGGACTCCAATGATTCTTAAGTTGTTTCTGTTGATCTTATCATAGACTTCTATTTTCATCTCTTCCCATTCTTTGACTATTTTTTCCATTGTCTGTTCATTTGTTTTAAGTTTTTTTTTCTAATCTCCCGCTGTATGGAGTTGTTATTTATCTCATCTTCCACAGCACCAATTCTATTCTCAGCTTCTTTTACCCTGGTCTTGAGGTTATCCATTTTTCCATTCAGTTCATTGACTGAGTTTTTCAGGTCTGTTAGTTGACATGTTATTTCAGTTTGGAGTTTTGTGATTTCTGTCATCATATTTTCTTGGTTCTTATTAGTGTTCTGTTCAACTCGGTCCATGGTTTCTTTGAGTTCTTTCAGCATCTTCCATATTGCTTTTCTAAAGTCCTTATCTGAGAGATTGATTAGTTCATTGGTCATTATCTGATCATCAGAATTGTCTTCTTCGTTCTCTATGTCTGACTCTGGCCTGCGTTGTTTCCCCATTGTCACACTAGTATTGTGTGTTTTTCTATGTGTTGCAGTGGTATTTGTTGGGTAAATGATGTGCGCAGCCAGACACCTCTGGTTCCAGCCTTTCCGGGTGTGTCAATTTGCCTACAAGGGAGTGGAGTCCTCCGTGGATGAGGCCTCTCAAAGGATCAAATCTTGGTGTTGGAAATGTGTCACTGGTGATGGGATGTGTTCCTTACATGACTGAAACCCAACCACAATCATGTTTGTAATCATTTTGTTTTAATAAAATATTAAAAAAGAAAAAAAAGAAAAGTAATCCAAGCAGATCATTATTTATACCTAAGGTAAAAGTCATAATACTAAAGCTGATGAGTTTGCACAGTGGTAGGGTGTTTGCCTTGCACGCAGCTGACCCAGGAGATGATGGTTCGATTCTTGGCATCCCATATGATCCCCCGAGCCAGCTATGGGTGATTTCTGAATTCAGATCCAGGAGTAACCAGAGCGCTGCCAGTGTGACCCAAAAACAAATAAACAAAAAAGATCTTATCAGTAGCCTGATCTTTAATAATGTCTAACAACTGTTCAAAAAAGAAAAATGTCAGCCTTTTGAACAGAAGGACAGGGTCCAAAAAAAAAAGATATTCTATGTGAACACCATGCAAGAAAAACAGTACCCATGCATAATTGGGGGGCATAGTAAGTACTCAATGTATAGTTCTTAAAAAAAAGCCAATAACTCTTGTTAACTACTTGACATATTTTAAAAATACTCAGCTTGCTAGTTTCAGAAAGAGAAAAAGGTATTTATGTTCTTGAAAGATAGGGGCTATATCTATCCAAGTAATAAAAGGTATCTTTGATATTAAACTTCATCTATTGCTCTTCTAGATATCTTAGTAAACACATAAAAGAGAGAAGATGATCTCTATAGCAGCCAAATGTCTCCTAACTTCTACTTAATAATGTGTACTAAATATCAGTGAAATAATAAATATAAATATATAAAATATTAAAAATATAAAGATATAAAAAGATATCAGTAGGGGCCCGGAGAGATAGCACAGTGACATTTGCCTTGCAAGCAGCCGTTCCAGGACCAAAGGTGGTTGGTTTGAATTCCAGTGCCTCATATGGTCCCCCATGCCTGCCAGGAGCTATTTCTGAGCAGACAGCCTTTGAATACTACTATGCATGATCTCAAACCATTTCCCTGGAATTACTCCCACATATTCTTTCTAACTCCTGACTCCTTTTACTTATCTTGAATATATACATTAATCAGTCTTCTGGCAGCTTGGGTCTTTGCCTTCCTCTTTACCAATTCAGTATTATTATAAATGTAACTCAAACTTTAATTGTGTTCATGCTGTTATATGTTTTAGGGTTTGTTATAAGTTTTAAGTTATTATAAGATATCTGATTATGGGTTAGATATTTTCTCTAAACTTCAATCATTTCAGCCAGTTGGGAGTAATCCTACTTATCTTGAAGTTATGTGGCCAAAGAACACATAAGATCAAATGTAAAAATTTTATCCCAGTCAACTTGCTATGTTTATTATGTTACTGATATCTTTTTTTTTTTTGGTTTTTGGGTCACACCCAGCTGTGTTCAGGGGTTACTCCTGGCTCTGCACTCAGAAATCACTCCTGGCAGGGTGAGGGGACTATATGGGATGCTGGTAATCGAACCAGGGTCCATGCAGGGATGGCCACATACAAGGCAAATGCCTTACCACTG
Source organism: Crocidura indochinensis (assembly GCA_004027635.1). Lineage (NCBI taxonomy): Eukaryota > Metazoa > Chordata > Mammalia > Eulipotyphla > Soricidae > Crocidura > Crocidura indochinensis. Next base: position 29,258 of record PVKC010006028.1, on the reverse strand, counting down.
TGCTATCACTCTGACCCCTGATACCATTTTCTAATGAAAATCAAGTAGTGGGTTATGAATTTGTTCAGAACTTCTAACCATCATCCCAGCATCTCACTATGACCTCATTTCTATATGCTTCCTGCTCATTATGCAGCCCTAAAACTATGCTTAAGGTCAGCTCATAAAATACTTCTATGATAAACCCAGAAGCAAAATTGAGTTGTCTCAATCAGAAGGACATCAAATGTTTCAAGATATCTGCCAGAGTATCTGCTAGGGTGATATTTTGATTTGTATGGTGCCATCTGTGGATTATCTCACTTTCCAGGAATCCTTATTGTAACTTATCTATGGACTCTACAATAAAACACTACACTGCAATAAAAAGAGTTTGGCTTTTAATAGACTTACAATTTTCTGGAAAACAGCATTTCTCTCTCAAGGTTTGCCATAAAATGATGACATTTGTCCAGACTTAAACACTATGATTCTATTCCTATATTATTTTGAATTTAAAAAACCAAAATTTCATTTACTGGACATAGATTTAAAAATCTCTATTTTCAAAGAAACCACAAACCAATTCTTACAGTGCAGTCTATCACAGTAAATTTCATAGTGCCTATGCTTTCTAAAAGGATTTCATGTCTTTGAATTTACCAGCCTAGAACATAGAACCAGTTTATATATGTATATGTACATCTTAGAAGCCAAATTTCTCAATTCAAGTATTTTCTAGCCTGAAAAATGGAGATAAATTCAATGTCAATTTTAGAGTGTTATGAATAGTAAGTGTCTGACTATGTCTGGTGTGATCACTCTGTATCATAATGCTTAGTTCATGGCAAGCAATGATAAGATTCTGTGAGTGAATGAGGTCTTTGCATCTTTTATGCATTTGTTTAGATTTAAAAACCACTCATGATGCATTGAGCAGAAATTTCCTTTTGGTAATACTAAATCCACCATTCAAGATAGAAAGTAGATTAAACCTGTGGTTAGAATCTTTCTCAATTTGTATCTGGAGCCCCATGCCTCCAGAAAGTATGTCCTTCTAATATCATATTATATCATCTAATATCATTAGATGTTTACACCCTACCTAGCACATGATGAATTTAATCCTAATTGAAATATCCAGAACTGAAAGAGAAAATGACTTTATAGTGCAGCGTTGAGTTCATTTAGGGGGCCAGAGAGGGTCATGATTTGAGTCTCGAATCAACCTGCCAAAAGTTAGTGTTAAATATGCTCAAATGATTGACCTGTTGGACATTAACATGCTAACTTCTTTAGATGATTGTGGTGATGTAACTCAACATTCAAGAGTTCAACCCTGATATTCATAAATCCACTGAACACTGATATGCATGACTCTGGTGCCCCCCCAAAAAATATTATTAGGTCTAATCACCTTGCCTCCGTGCTCCAGAATTGAAACCATTGGACCACACAAAAATGAAAATATATCAACCAGTCCCCTTGAGCACTACCTGATATCACTTTCCCCCTCAAAAAATAAGGAATGTTGAGGCTGGAAGTGATAGCACAGCAGGTAGGGCATTTGCCTTGCATGCAATTGACCCAAATTTGATCCCAGTATTCCATAAGGTCCCTTCAGCCTGCCAGGAGTGGCTTCCTGAGTGCAGAACCAGGAGTAACCCCAGAGTGCAGCACAAAAGCCAAAAAATAATAATAATAATTAATAATATTAATAAGAAGGAATGTTCATGAGATTAATAGGTACATAAAATAATTCAAGTCTGATCAGTCCTTCAGAAAAGTTGAAAGGACACCTAATTCTTATGCTATGCAAGAATTGCACATATTACAGTCCATTGAGAACTTGTCATGTTATTGTCTGGCACTTACATCTTCTATGAACACTGAAGTCTTATTGCCCCAACAAGATTGTTGAAGGGATGTATTTTTCACACATAACTTGATTATACAAACACCCATTTCAATCACATTTCCAACACAATGAAAAGGGAGAAATAGTGAGGGAGATTGCAAGATCCTCCAGGTACCAGACAAGAGTTTATTAGCCTCCCCACTACTCTCAGCTTCACCTTGGCTGTCCCTTCAGCTTTCAACTGACTTCAATTACCTTTCTCTTTAGCTTTAGCTAACAGTACAGTACTGAAAACTTAATTTTCCATTCTTCAAAGTGCATTACTAGAAAAAGTGAAATGCAAAGCAACAAAGAGTATTTAATCATTAGACTTTTGCCCCTTGCTGTGGTGAAACCACACGGCTTGGCCCACTTCCAAGCTTAGAATTAATGAATGAGAGAAGTTCTTGGGAAAGCCTTTAACTAGAGTCTGTTCAGTCCACAGAGCCTACCCATTTATTGCTCTTGGCATGTCTGCCTCTGTTTCTAATGGATCACCATCCCTCTGGGAGCATACACAGAAAAAGGTGCAGTCTTATGAATTTGTGATTCCATTTCTTTAGAAACAAACTTAAGGAGCTTTAATTATGCTGAGGCAGAAAAGCCTTGAGCTTTTAAACTAGGAAAACAATTGTTCTACCTGTCCTCTGCCATGTCTCAACAATAGGGAATTTGGCATTTGTTGCTGCCATGTTTCTGGACTATATATTATCTCAGCACAACATTTTCTCCAAGCTTAGACTTTATCAGTTTTCCCAGCATCATAAATTTCATGGATCTCTACCCATCCTTAGCCTCTAAAGAATATTATCTTGAAAGAAGTTGACTGTTGGGTAAGAGAGACAATACTGGGAGTAAGGCCCTAATGCCTTGAATGTGACTAACCCTGTTCAAAGTTCAGCATTTCTTGTTGTTCCTCCCGCCAAGAACTTCTAGAGGTCAGTACTAAATGCAAGCCCAGGAATCACCCCTGAGTACTACCAGGTGTAGTTCAAAATGTAAGGGGTAAAAGAATCTGACTATTTCATAGTCAAGGAAAATGGCAGTTACATTCCCAAGGATGACGCTTTATTGGACAAGGTAAAGAATTTCCCTTAATTTTATTCTAGTAGACAAATATTAATTGTTTCTTTATGGTATACCAACAAAAACTGGAGGATAAAATTGGTTTACTGCTGCTGTGTGACATTATTTGGTCATGGGTCACCCAATTATCACATCCATCTTCTTGTTTTGAATGCATCTCTAGTTTCCTGTGGGGAAAAAAAACCCTCTACTCTTTCTAGACACAGCCCAACTCTATCAATGAATCATCACACCTATCTCAAATCATTAGGCAGAGATATTCTCCCTCAAAATTGTCATTGTTAGCAGAATTATCTTTTTTTTTTTTGGTCACACCTGGCAGTGCTCAGGGGTTACTCCTGGCTCCATGCTCAGAAATTGCTCCTGGCAGGCACGGGGGACCATATGGGGCACCGGGATTCGAACCGATGACCTTTTGCATGAAAGGCGAACGCCTTACCTCCATGCTATCTCCCGGGCCCCCAGAATTATCTTTTAAAAAAAAAAGATAAATTATTTTATTCCTTGGAGAAGATAGCTATCTAGGCAACTGATTTTATCAGTTCCTGTTATAAATAATTCACTTCACCTTCTCCTCAGCCTGCAGCATTATACAAACAGCTGTGGTTTCCCCAAATTTTCAACCCCTTGTTTCTGTTCCATGAACAACTCCACATCCTTCCAATAATTTCCTCTCTGCATAAGCTAACCAGAGTCAATTTCTGTTACTTGAAACCAAACAGCTGTGTATTAGGTTCAACAGGTTCAATTTTTCTCTGCTTAATAAAGCCAATTCAAGAACATAACTAGGAACTGATCCCCAAAGGTACTCTGTGCCTCCAATCCTTAAAGAAAATATCAATAAATATGCTTGTATAACAAATAGCTTTAAAATGCTTGCTTGGTGCTCTCTCTCCTTTCTCCCGATCTCCTGCTAATTATGCACACATTCATATATATGTGCATATATACGTAAATATATGTATATGAATGTGTAATGAACAAATATATAGGTACATGCTGAATTATACACACATTTCTTTATATCAAGATATAGACAGACAGAATCACTCTGAATAGAATTAATCTATGTCACCAAGTAACTTACTTTAATAGCCAATATTTATAGAATTAATAACCAAAGCAGAAAGAAATTAAAAAATTGCTCTGAAATGTATTCAGATATTTTATATATTCATATAAGTCATATATTCATATATGTCATATATAATCTATATAATATATGTCATATAATTAATATATTCATATATAAGTCATACAGTTCAGAATACTTTTAGTCAAATAAGACACAAAAGGGTTTAAGTAAAATTCTTTGAACATTACTACTCAGTTAGTTTAGATGTTTGAGACCCTTTCTGTAGCTCCATAAGAGAAAACTGTTATTGTTGTTGTTTTTAAACCCTCTGAGGAAACTGAGATTATTAAAGAAATTTTCTGGATCTTAACCATCAGTTGACAAAGGTGAGATGCTGCATGCCAAGTACAGTGTCTATGTTTCTTGCCTACATCACATTGACAGGGAGATCTTCAATGAATTAAAATCAGAATTTATTTTAAGAAATTAGGGATGTCTTTCAAGTGTTGCCCAGGAGGACTCCTGGTGACCCTCCTGGTGATTCTCAGCCAATGCAAGGACCCTAAAGATAAAATGTTTATCAAGCAACTGTAGTTCTAGAAAATCCCTGGGTTACTGTGGTAGAGCTCAAGAAGTCCATAGTCATTCTTGATTGCACTTAAACCTACAGATCTGTAGGTTTGTCATCATGTGAAGGGCCATGAGGTACTAGGAATTGCACTATAGTTAGTTACATGGAAGTCATAAGTCTTGACCCACTATACTAATTCTCTGTCCTCTGAAATCAGAATAATTTTTTAATGTTAGTGGATATCTGGCTTAATTATGGAAAGATTAATTCCTGTTATCATATATAAGTTAAGACTCAGTGTTGGTTAACAAATTCAAAATTGTGATGAGAATAATGAACTCTAAGCAAAATTTTTCTGTTCTAATGTAAAAAGACTTTTAAAGCAAAAAATATAAACAAAGGAAATTATCAATATAATTAACTGCATACAAATTCAAAACATCTGTAGACCCAAAAGTAATGTGAATTGGATTCAAGAAGCATAATAACTCCAAATTACATTATGCAGAATATTTCTTCTAAAAAAATAAACAAACACTTGACTTTTTAAAATACAACAGAGATAGTCAAATCTTAAAAGAAATAGATGTAAGAACTTGCATAATAAAACATATAGTTCACTCAAAGTATAAGATGCAATTGAATAAATTATACATTTCTAAAGTTCACTTTCTACATTGACAAGTCTTTGAAGTAGTATCAATAGTGTTTTAACACTTAAAGCAGCCCAGGGTACATGCAGTGTAAATATGCATAACTTCTCTAGAGAACACTTAATAATATATACTGTTCTTAAAAATATCAATACAATTAGTCTTCCTGTGACAAAGGGAACTTAAATGCATTTTAATAATTAAAATAGTGTTTATTGGATACAGAAAAATAATCTATAAACAAAATGTAACATAGTAAAAAGGGAGAAACTATGAAAAGATTCCAAACAGGAGGCCAGAGAGGTAATGTAAGGGACTGGAGTGTATGATACCATGCACAACACCCCTACTTCAATTTCTTGTACTTCATAATCTTGCTAGCACTCCTGGATGTGGCCCTGGTGGTTCCTAACATCATTGAAGTTCCCACTGCCCTAATAATTTTCAAATGGAAATAACGGGGTTTCAAATACAATGACTGACATAAAAATACAATGGAGAGCTTTTTCAGAAATCACAAAAACAAAATCATTTGGGTTGGAGTGATAGTACTTGACAAGGAACTTGGTATGCAGTTGACCTGGTTCTGTTCCCATGTTCTATTTGGTCCCCTGAGCATCACCAAGATTATTTCCTTTATGCAGTACCAGGAGTAATCCCTGAGCATATCTGGGGATTATAAACTATAAATAATAATAAATAAACTAAAATAATAAATAATAAACTAAAAATAAAACAAAACAACAATAATAAACTAAATTAATGAATAATAATAAATAAACTAAATGATAAATAATAATAAACTAAAATAAAACAAAACAACAATAAAAATAATCACTACAGTTGTTGAGTTGGAAAATATAGCAGTGGAAACTGCAAATAGAAGATCAATAGAAAAGAGAGTAAAAGGAAAAAACAATGTAAGAACTCTAGAGAACCAATGATAACAATATTGGGGTCGCAAAATGAGAAACAAGAGAAAGAACAAAAATAGCCAAGAACTTTCATTTGGAGAAGAAATGGAACCACCTTATACAAGTGGTTAAAGGAATCCCAAACACTGGTGGTGGGAATATTTGCACTGGTGAAGGTGTTGTTCTTTTCATCACTGCAACCCAACTACAATCATGTTTGTAAACATGATGCTTAAATAAAGATGTTATAAAAAATAAATAAAAATAAGGCTATTTGCAGCAAAAATAATAATGAATAGAATAATTCATTTGGAAGATTAAATACTTAAATCTATGTATACCTACCAAAATAGATATCTCTAAATAATGGATAGAATTACTAGAAAAAAGTCCCAAACAAAACAAACTCAAATGCACATATCCCAGGCCTTTGCTGCAGGGGGTTTCCATCATTGAGAACAGTCCCCAGAGCTTATTCATACATCAGGGGAAGAAAATGACTCAATAATTCTTGCCTCACAAGCTCCTCATTTCTGTAACCATGAACTCTGACCACCATTCCCTCTTGTCTGTATTGTTGGATATATCATCCAGCCCCCTCCAGCACCATGTTCAATTTACCTTCAACAGAACTCTTAAACACATGTCCAATTGTTTAGAAACATTTCTAAAATTTCCTATTCTCTTAGGATGAGCTCCAAACATAAAAATAAGGGATGTGATGTTGATATCTGGCCTCTCCTAACCATCTATCCTCATCTCTCTCCCCTTCACTTCCCAGCCACCTTGAATAGGTCTTGCTTATTTTCAAAAAGCTAACCTTTTTCCAAGTTGCTATGCTCCCTGCCATTACCCCTCATGTTAGCACATCTGCCTCCTTTAGCTACCCAATGTCAACTCAATCTTTATATTTCCCTGCAAGTCACCTTTCCTCTGGCAGTCTGCCTATGCCAATAACAGCAAGGTCCCTCCACTCTTTCTCCCCATCACCCTCATTAAACCACTTTTCCCTCATTCATTTCATTTCTGTGCTTTCTAATAGGCAATGCTCTCCATGAAGGTTGTAATTATTCCTACCATCTGTATAGGGGTTTATATCCTCAGAACCTAGCACCTAGTCACTTAACACGTAATAAGTACTTAAACACACATGAAGTCATAAACTCAGCTGTTTGTGGATATTTGTCAGCTCTGCTATAGGAGTAGATAGTGTGTAAAAAGTTCTTTAATCAAAAAAATGAATAAAGGACAATTTTCAAAACAGTTGGATAAAAGAAAAAAGGCCTGAGAAGAATTTTTTCAGGCTCTAGTATTATCTCCTCAGAGAAAGAGCTACAAGGAGAAGAGGAAAAACCAATTAACATGACTCTCAATTCAATGGAAAATCAAAGCATAGTTAACTGCTCTCTCCTGCCTAGCACTATCTCTCTTCCACCACCAAACTAATCCTAAAGCCACAGAAAGGGAAGACAGGAGATTCATTTAGAGTATAGTAGACTGAAGCAAGGTTTGAAGGCTCCAGAGTACAGAAATGAGGATTCAGAGGGCACATCATTTGCTAGCCCCTTTTAGCCTTTATTTTCAACTCTCTCAATTCCCAGCATATAAAATGTCCCTTCTAAATACCTTAAAAGGACTATGTACCCACATTCCATATGGAATGTGGAAGGGATGGAGCAACACTAAATGGAATTGCTTTGGAATGACTAGCGTTAACCACACAGCTGAGTCTATTCCAAACCAAGAATTGTCTCATCTTCAAACCATAATGATGCCCTATGTCTGAATTCCAACACGCACCCCTAAGTCTTTGGGGCTTAGCAGAGTTTGCAATATACCGAGTTTGCAATACCCTGTTCCAATGAGCCTGAGTTTCACTGTTGCACAGTTTTATTGGATGGTGTTTCATCTTTAAGTACCAGGTCTCCCTACACTCCTAAGTGGGTAAGGTATAAACATTTGAGCCAAACGTGTTTCTATTGGGGCTTGGAGCCCCTTGGAGCTCATAAACTATGAGAAGTTTATACACAAGCACTAAAGAAAGTGCACGGTTCACTTTCGAGCTTCCAGCATTTCGCAGCAGCAGGTGTTGGTCCTGGCTAGCACTCAGCGTTACTTGTAAGTGTGCAGCTGGTCATTTAGCCATGGAAACTCTCAGTGCATGGAGTGTTCCAACAGCAACCAACAGAGCTACAGCAGGTGGGGAGCTCCAGGCAATTCACTCTGGGAGGAGGGCACTTAACAGGGCCCGGGTGTACCAGCATCTCTCACACTGACTCTAAAATAACCAGTCCTGTCATCAGTCATTTTAGTGGATGGGGCAGAAATGGCCAAAAGGTTCAAGTAACAACCAGATGAGCAGCAATGCTGCCTGGCCTACTTAGCCCTATTGTAGTCTGGCTTCATCTTGGCGTTTGCTTTTCATGCAAAAGGTCATCGGTTCGAATCCCGGTGCCCCACATGGTCCCCCATGCCTGCCAGGAGCAATTTCTGAGCATGGAGTAACCCCTGAGCACTGCCGGGTGTGACCCAAAAAGAATTAAAAAAAATATTCCCATTTGAACCCAAAAAATAAATTCAAACACAGACAGTTGGGTTAGGGTTGGGAACACTAGTCCCAAACCCTCTTCATGTATTATAAGAAAGAATCAAAAGAATATTCTGTATTGGAAATTGGGGACAAAAAAAAAGAATCAAAAGAATGATCTCAGCTCCCAGTTAACCATAGTTTCTGGAGTTTACACTGTCATGGGAGAAGAGGGGGGTCCATGTACATGGGCTAAAGAAATCATCCACTTCCATTCCATGTTTCATTTAAGTTTTACTAGCACAACAGAAACCTTAGAAAATGAATGTAGTGTATTTGACCTATAAAATTAGCACCATGATGTGCATCAACTGTTTTTAATGTGAATTTTGGGGTTTTGGGTTTGCTGTGGTTTTTTTTTTTTTTGGTTTTTATTTTTTTGTTGTTGTTCCACACTCTGGTGACGCTCAGGGGTTACTCCTGGCTATGTGCTCAGAAATTGCTGCTTGCTTGGGGGACCATATGGAAAACTGGGGGATCGAACCTCAGTCCGTCCTAGGCTAGAATTGGCAAAGCAGGCATCTTACTACTCCACGTCACCAATCCAGCCCCTTTTAATATGGCATTTTAAATGTTGATTGATTCTTTAAAATCTCTCATGTCTGATCATTTTGACAGAAAATAAATTCTAAATTAGGCTTGTGTACATTTTTTATTTGGTTTGGGCCACACCCAGCTGTGATTAGGGGTTACTCCTGACTCTGAGCTCAGAAATCCCTCCTGGCAGGCTCAGGGGACCATATTGGATGCCTCGGATCTAACCCGTGTCTGTCCCAGATCAGCCACATGCAAGAAAAATGCCCTACCACTGTGCTATCACTCTGACCCGTAGGCTGGTATACATTTAAATTTGGTGATTGAAAATAGGTTTCATAGCTTAAAGCATGGTGGAGCATGAGAGGGAGAAATTTTCAACTGAAAGGAAAGATTTAGTATTAGTCAACACTACTGAAAAATAAGTATACCTGAAAAAAATCCTGAAACAGATAAAGGAAATGGAAAAGCTAAGGAAGATGAAGAAACCAACTAGAGGCTCAGGTCCCTCAGAAAAACAAGTAAGAACAACACTGAAGTTCCTGAAAATCCATCCAAGGAATGAGAAATTAATAGCATCAGCTTGCCAGATGCCCCCACTTCCCCAAATCCTTCTACTGTACCCAGCACCCTGGAGAAGAAAGAAAGGCCACCCAGGAACCATATTGATGAAGGAAAGGAGGCTTTTACATCTCTATTCAGATAAGACCATAGATTGAGTGAAGCTGAGGTGGAGAATAAGAAAAGCAAGGGTGAGGAAAGACTGAAGTTTGTGCGTGTGTGTTTTTTTATTTGCTGCAATGAGAGGTGCCACAGTGCATGGAAGAGTGAGTATTGGACATGCCAGGATTGTGCTCTAACCTTGAGTCACATTCCAGTTCCTAGATTAAAATGGTAGTTGGAACCACACTCCAGTTTTAATCACTGAAACAAGGCTGCTTCTTTCTGAGAGTGAGGCATGGCCACCAGTGATTTTCTAAAAACAAAACAAAACAAAATCTTATTAACAGACTGGTAAGAGAATATAGCAAAAGAAAATTTTATTTCCTCTCTCTGTGTTCCAGTATGATAGCCAAGGGGACAGTTACACAAACTGAACAGTATAGATTATCACCCCCAATTCCAACTTTAATGCAAAGTCTTCTCACCCCAAACACAGGCACGCAAAGAGCTTCTTGAGAGCTCTATGAAATCAGTGCCCCGGGGGAAACATTCTGAAGTTGGTTAATCTGAAACCCACCCCAAGATGTCCTGCTTGCTCCATAATGGACCAGGTAAAATTTATTTCTGAGGGGAAGAAAGACTAAGGAATTAAAATTAGACAATAAGAAACCATAGGGCTTTGTCTCAGTTATCAGCAATCAGTTCCTTTCACCCTTAATCTAATTTTTAACGTTTTGGAGGGAGGGAAATCCACCAGTGCTCAGAGGTTACTTCTGTTTCCACACTCAGGAGGAAGCTTCAGGGCTCCTGGCAGGCTCCAGGGCTATAGGGGATGCTCAAAATCCAACCCAGGTCAGCTGTGTGCAAGGCAAGCACCCAAACCATTGCACTCTCTCTGGCACTTTTGAGACTTTTCCCACAAATAGCAGGATTAAGGAAGACAGCTAACGATCAAGAGCAGTCTGTGTGGTGGAAAGTAGGGCTGACTTCATGGTCTAATTGCAAACCTTGTTTCCCTTGGGGCAATATCATTTTCATACCTCCACTCTCACCCTCCTCAACCCAAAAAGTCCTTACAAATTCACCAAACTAGAGGAAAATAGAATCAACCAAACTCAAATTCATGCAGTTTCTCCAACTCAAAACTCCTAAAATATGTTATATAATTAACTCTATAAGGGATCTGGAGACCAGTGAACAGTCACAGAAACTACTCAAAAATGATTTAATTAGACACTTTGTTTCACATAAATATATAGTTTGTATTATGTCTTTTCATTAAATTTTAGAGGGTAACAATGCAAAAGACTCTTTACTTTGTTAAATAATAAATTACCAGTTAAAGTTTAAGTAAAAAGAGATGGGTAGGAAAGAAAAGTATAAAAAAACGTAGTCACCACATTCACACTTCATAGACTCACTCTTTTCTCTAGAAATATGTAAACTGAACGTTGAAAGTTTGTGGGTACACTGGCCCATGCAAGCAAAAAGCAAGGCCTTTGGGGAGGAGAGGTCTGGGCAAGCCCCAGCTCTGCCAGTCATGCCGGCTGCATTCATTACTTACAATCACCATTTTCCCAATGGCTTTGCCTCAGCACCCCTCAACATTTCTCTTTGGGGTCATCAATCTTCAGGTACGCCAGTATTTGGACTAATGTCATTAAGGTTTTTTGGAATGCATGAGGGCACCCTCCTCCCACATCATCCTTCTTCCAGGAGAGCTGGCACCTGAGAACACACCCCACAAAAGCCACAGTATCAGTACTAGTGCTTTGAAAGGCTGATCAACTTCATTTGTCTGATGTTGTCATCCCTACAGGAACACACCAATTTAACGGCATGAACAGCTAGTACAAGAGCTAACAAAACCTGACATTATATTAATGACTTCAGTGGAGATATAATAATTTTCACAAATATGCTTCTAACTGTATTTTTCTTTCTTTTTAAAACCTTTTTCCTTCTCTTTTTTCTTTTTCTTTCTTTTATTTTTTTTTAAATAACTTTGCTTTCATCTGGAAACCAAAGCATTGTGGTCAATTATATCAAGTAAGTCATTCACTTCTGTAAATAAAGTAAAAAATTGAAAAAAATATTGAAGAAATGTATCCAGAGAACTGCTTTTTGGAAGTAAAGGGAGGCATTAGGAGAAAAAAAAAAAACAAAACAAATTTTACAAACTTGAAAAACTATCAAAACAGGGTCTTAACAGCAGTGGGGAAAAAAAAATGCAAAATGCTAACTTCTGCAGGTTAGGACTGCCATCTGGTGGAAAGAGAAGAAAGTTCACATGAGAGCTTTGGATCCCTTATTTCTTTTACTATTCTATGCAGTAAGTAAAAGGAAATACTAATATTATATTTCACTTTGCTTTATAAAAGAAATGTGAGTTGGAGCCAGGGAGTAGGGGTTTGCCTTATACATGGACAACCAGTGCTCAATCTTCATCATATCATATGGTCCTGAGCCCTCCCAGAGTGATTCCTGAAACTCAGAGCCAGAAGTAACCCCTAAAAACAAGAAATGTGAGTTTATGGTGAAAAGAATAGATTTTTAAAATAAATTCTTATACATATGGAGAAATTAAGACCATAACAATATGAACCAAGGAAGTACAAAACGTGCTTGGAAATAACTGAGAACAGAGGACCAAAATATAAGGAAAAAAATGCTTAGGACCTGAGCACAGAGGTTAAGGTGTTTGCCTTGCATGAGACCAACCTTGATTTCATCCCCAGCATCCCATATGGTCCCCTGAACCTGCCAGGAGTAATTTATGAGCACAGAGCTAGTAGTAAGCTCTGAATACTGCTGGGTGAGACCCCAAAACAAATAAAAAGTTTATTCTTATGTTTGTTACGAACAAAAGTAGAAAAAGCTATTGGAAAGTATTCTACAGAAATTTGGTCACAAACACTAAACCTAGGTATTTTTAATTGGACAGTGTGGTTTACAAACTGTTATTAATAGGGTTTTATATCTCAACTTTTCAATCCCATCTTTTTTGTTCCAGGATCCTAAGCCCTCCACATCCCTGTAGTAAATTTCCTACTCAAGACAAGCTCTCAATTTCCTTTGTGATAAAACTAGCAATGATATTTAAAAGAGTATGTTCATCCTAGGGATATACCCTAGGAGTACAAAAACATAATACAAAAATTCCCTCTGCATACCTATGTTCATTGCATCTCTATTTAAAATAGCCAGAAACAACCCAGATGCCAGACAACAACTAAGCTAAAGAAACTGTGGTACATATACACAATGGAATACTATGCAACCATCAGAAAAAATGAAACCGGGGCCCAGGAAATAGCATGGAGGTAAGGCATTTGCCTTTCATGCAAAAGGTCATTGGTTCGAATCCCGGTGCCCCATATGGTCCCCCGTGCCTGCCAGGAGCAATTTCTGAGCATGGAGCCAGGAATAACCCCTGAGCACTGCCGGGTGTAACCCCCAAAAATAAAGAAAAGAAAAAAAATTTTCCTATACATGGAAAATATTATGCTGAGTGAAATAAGTCAGAGGGAGAGAGATAGGTGCAGAATAGTCTTAAGAAAAATAAAAGTCAGTATGGTAATAATATCCAGAAGCAATAGAGATGAGGGCTGGAAGGACCAGCCTACGATATGAAGCTTACAAAGATTGATGAGTGGGGCCCGGAAGATGGCATGAAGGTAAGGCGTTTGCCTTTCATGCAAAAGGTCATCAGTTCGAATCCCGGTGCCCCATATGGTCCCCCGTGCCTGCCAGGAGCAATTTCTGATCATGAAGCCAGGAGTAACCCCTGAGCACTGCCAGGTGTGACCCAAAAACCAAAAAAAAAAAAAAAAAAAAAAAAGATTAATGAGTGCAGTTACAGAAAAGAACTACACCAACAACTACCATGACAATGGTATTGAGTGAGAGAAATACAATAGCAACATTTGGGGGCAGAGGGTGTATATTTTGTTCAAACTCATCACTATTAGAGCAAAGCCACTGTTTTTGTCAGCAAAACAGAAGACATATGCCTAATAATTTCAGTTTTTTCATGGTTATTATTCTTTCCAAAAAAACGTGTCAGAGGTTTTATTTTATTCTTTAACTGAAAAGATAGTCATTTTTAGCATCAAACACTTGCCACCTTCTTTTGTTAATTATGAAACTTATGTCACATATTGAAAAAGAAAACAATAAAAGACCTTAAAGAGCCCAGCAAGGTTTGCAACCTGTAGGTGAGTTTATAGACCATATGTTCAGCAATCCTCAGGCATTTTTCAAAGCTGGAAATGTCAGACATTTATATGGTTTATTTGTAAAGCACTAACAGCAATTGGAACATTATGGTCTGATTATTTACTAAAATAATTTATTTAAGCATTTAAATTGATTAATTTTCATTTAAGAGTACAAAAATATCAGGTGACAAAAAGTAAAGTTTTATTAGTTTCTGCACTTGCATAACTTAGGAATACCTATTAATTCTGTGTGTGTTTTGTTCCTTTTCATTTATATTTATTTTTAATATATTATTTGCTTGAATTACCCTAGCATATATAGTTACAGAATTGTTCATGATTGAGTTTTAGACACCCATTCCTTCACCAATTTAATTTCTCACCACCAGTATTCCCAGTTTCCATTCCATTCTGCCTTTCATCCTGCCTGCCCCGGAAAAGACTATTCTCTCTCTCTCTCTCTCTCTCTCTCTCTCTCTCTCTCTCTCTCTCTCTCTCTCTCTCTCTCTCTCTCTCTCCCTCTCCCCCTTTTTCTTTCAGACACCGTGGTTTACAATATTGTTGCTGAAGGGGTATCATGCCATTACTTTATCTCCTTTATGCACCTATCTCTTGTTCTGAGTGATCATTTTCAACTATCATTGTCATAGTGGTTCCTTCTCTACCCTAACTGCACTTCCCCACTCTGTGGCAAACTTCCTACCATGGACTGGTCTTCCTGGTCCTCATATCTATTATCTCTGGATACTATTGCCATATTATCTTTCTTTTATATCCCACAAATGAGTTCAATAACTCAAATAGAGTTATCCCTCTTGCTCTGACTAATTTGACTCAGCACAACACTCTCCATATCCATCCATGTATAAAAAAATTTCATGTTTTCATTTTTTTCTAAAAGCTGCATAATATTTTATTGCTTAGATGTATCAAAGTTTCTTTAGCCACTTACCTATTTTAGGACAAGTGGGTTGTTTCCAGATTTGGGCTATTGTGAATAGAGTTGTGATGAGCATAAAAATGCAGAGGGTTTTTCTACATTGTGTTTTGGGGCTCCTAGGGCATAATGCTAGGAGTAGTTACGCTTGGTCATATGGAAGTTCAATTTCTATTTTTTGAGGAATATTCATAACATTTTCCAAGAAGGCTAGACAGTTTACATTTCCACCAGCAATGAATGAAAGTCCTTTTATCCCCACATCTGCACCAGCACTGGTTGTTCTTGTTCTTTATAATATGTGCTAGCTCTGTGGTATGAGATGATATCTCATTGTTCTTTTGATTTGCATCTCCCTGATTAATAATGTGGAGAATTTTTTGATGTATTTCACAGTGTATCTGTATTTCTTCTTTGAGAAAATGTATGTTGATATCTTCTTCACATTTTTGGATAGGGTAAATTTTTTTCTTAAGCCAGGGTCTTATATTATCTTAGATATTAACATCTTATCATATGGGTATTGAGTGAATAGTTTTCTTATTCTGTGCATAGTCTTTATATCTAGTCAATCATTTTCTCTGAGGTGCAGAAAATTCTGAGTTTAATATAGTCCCATTAATTTATCCTTGCTTTCACTTGCTTCATCTATTAAAATGCCTTTAGCTTTAATGTCATAGTGTATTCTGCCTACATTTTTCTTCATGTACTTTATGGGTTCAAGACTGATATCAAGGTCTTTAATCCATTTTGATCTGACTTGTTCATGCCATTAAAAAGAGGTCTGAATTTACTATTTTGCAAGCAATTGACCAGTTTTCTGAGCACCACTTGTTGAAAAGGCTTTCCTTGCCCCATTTCATATTTCTTCCCCCTTTAGAAAGAGTAATTGTTCATATAACAGAAGATCAATGTCAGAATATTTAATTCTATTCTATTGATTTGAAGGTCTGTCTTTATTACAATACCATGCTGTTTAATGACTATAGCTTTATAGTACAATTTGTAGTTGAAGAAAATGATGTCTCCCATCTTCTTTTTCCCAGGAATTGCTGTTCTAAGATTTACCTTTCAGAGCTCGACAGACTATCCTAGCATATATTAGAGAAAAATCATTCAAAACCTCCTTTGTGGGAAGAAGAAAAGAAAGTGAATAGATCATGAGGGAGGGACCCCTGCTGCAGTCAATTTGGGGAGTCGTTTGGAGGGACATGATACTATCTAAAAAGAAACTATTTTTCTCAACAATATCTGATCCGTATCTGGCCATCTCTGAACAAGGTCAGACCTCACCCAGAGATTTCTTGCAGGCAGATTTAATGCCCCTATATGACAAAAAAATAAATAAAGAGACCAGAACTAAAACCCTCCTCAACAACTTCCTAGCAATGATTCTCTCAGCCCAAGCTGAAGTATTTGGGAGATGATAAAATGAGTATCATAGACTCAGCCACCTAAAGCAATTCTGATCTGGAATTTTCCACCTCCCATCTCTGAGAATATCCTTTCTGCCTTTCAATTTACAGCATTTTCTTCTGGGGTTGTCCTGTTTTTCTTTGATGGTCAAAATTTTCTTTACTCTTAAAGAAGTCTGCTTTCTCTTTCTCTCTCTCACTCTCTCTCTCTAACTCTCTCTCAGATGTCTGTCTTCTCCAGAGTCATAATAGTCTCTTCACAAAACTACTTTTGCTTCACTGCCTTCATTTAAATATTTTTCCTGGAACAAAATACAGGAAACCTGGAGCCCAAGTTGAGTTGAGGACTGATTTCTCTTTTCATCTGAAGAGCATAACCTTACCTCTGTGGAAGAACCATCTAAAAACTCTGCGTAGCAGGGACCAACTTCCATGCCAGGGGCATCAAATAGGTTTTTGGTGTACCATCACACTTCCTAAGGGAGGCTCACAGGACTTCAGCTGGGCAGGAATTCTTACAGACTCATCGGTACTGGCATTCCGAGGCAGAGATCCCACCCACAACAGAACCAGTTTGAAATCCACCAAATCATACATTAGGAACTAGTTTCAGGAGAAACCCGATAACCAGATAGCCTTATCAGATCCCAAATGACCTGGATAAGGAAATATGCCATGCAAGCTGATGTTCTAATTATCCTCTCATTTAGAGTGAAGTTGGCAAGCATTGTGAGTTCATGGTCCAGAGGTATAGACTCATTGAAATAAAGGCAACATAGTAAACACTCCAAAAATGCCAATTTATACAGTTATATAACTTTATCTTCTTTATTACTCTTAGCATAAAACAATAAAAATAAAACAAAACAAGATATAAAGTATATCTGTGGTAAATTTGAACTTATTATTCACAGTGTCAGTTATTGATGCCATAGTAATATATAACCTTTCAGCCTTTTAATGTGCCAACTTGCACTTTCTTCCTGCCAAATTACTGCCTATGTAGTAAGAAGCTTAAAATAAGTTTCACCAAAGGTGAATAATAGCTACATATAGCTCTTACCAAGATCTAAGAAAATTGTCATATATTATTAACACTGAAATTACATACCAGTAGAGGACAAAAAAAATGATAGTACACTGGGTAGGACACTTATCTTGCATGCCACAAACTTGGGTTCCCAAGAGTCCTGCCAAAAGTGATCCTTGAGGGCAGAACCTATACGTAAATCCTGAATACAGCTGGGATTGACCAAAAAAAAATTTTTAAGAGGAGAGAAAAGAAGAGAAATGAGAAAAGAGAGAAAAAAGAATGGAGGAGAGGGGAGGTGATTTAGGGAAGGGAGAGAACAAAGGAGAAGAGGAGAGATGAATGGAGGGAATGGAGGAAAGGAGAGGAAATGTAAGGGAGAGAGGAGTTGGAAGAGGAGAGGAGGGGAGGGGAAGGTATATGAGGACAGAAATGGGAAGGAGGGGAAGATACTAGACACTGGACACAGAAGTTGGGAGAGGAGACGAGGCGAGAGGAGAGAACAGAACAGGAGAGTAGGGAAGAGGAGAGGACAGGACAGGATGAGACAGGACAAGAGGGGAGGGGAAATGACAGGACAGAACAGGACAGGACAGGAGGGGAATGGAGAGAAAAGGAGAGGAGAGTGAAGGGGAGGGTAGAAGAGAAGAGAGGTGATACAGGGAGGAAAGAAGAGAGAGGGGTAACGAAAGGAGAGGAGTAGAGAGGAGAGGAGGGAAGGGAAGGGGAGTAAAGGAAAAGAGAAGAAAGGAATGAGTAAAATAAAGAAAAGAAATGAAGAGAAAAGAAAGGAGAAAAGGAACTACATCCTGATAGTCATACTTCCTTGATAACTCTTTCCAAGTGAACTGTGAATATTCTCAATGCAACCCTAGAGATATGTAAAAATATTCATGATTTTCCAATACTATTTTTCAGCAGAAAATGATCTAACAATAAAATTCTATTCAAAATATTCAGCATACATGTCCATATATATTTACTAACATATAGATAATAAATATTTTAAATATGCAATTTATACCAATGTATAAACATGAATTATTAAGGCTCAGAGATAGTACAGAGATGATATGGTACTTTTCCTGTATATGGCTAAACCCGATTGGATCTCTAGTACTACTTATGGTTCCTTGAACATCATCAGGCGTGAACCCTGGGCACTTAGCTATGTGAAACCCTGAACACTATTTTACATGAATCTAAACAAAAAGTAGATAAAATATCTAAAAATATAACTTTACTTGATATACATTTACATGCAATTTGTAATTCTCCATAACTTGTGATAGATAGTTTTGAGTCAAAAAGCGAGGAAAGGTCTAGTTACCAAACTTTGTTAGGAAGATTTACAGGATAGAGATACACACAGGAAAGCCTTCATTATTCTATGTAAGAGAGAGAACTTGGGCGGGTCTGGGGGCATGGCCCAGTGGTTAATCTTCTTGTCTTGTGAGAACGAGACCATAAGTTTGCTCCCTGGTACCACACACATATGTTTAACCCTGGCAGTTGTGCTATTTGAGAACCCCTGTAACATTGCAACAAAAGGCTGGAATGTTTGGGGCACAGACAAGTGTGTTAATAGCATCAAAACAGTGTGTGACTTCTGGAAAAATCTACCACTCAAAAATGCATTAGAACTGTGGCTGGGAAGTGTTACTCTTGGCAAACACTACAACCACAATGTGAACAAGCACAGAAGCCCAATAAATGAAATTTCCAGCAAGAATTATTCCTGAGTGTGCAAGAACCACAACCACGATGGATGATGTGTGTGACCCCTAGTCACAGCAACAAAGAAAGGGCAAGAGCTTTTACTTCTATGTTGGGATTTTTCTGAACTAAGTTGATTGTAGAATAAAAGTATTGATTAAGGTTATCCAGCCAAATGACTTCAGAAAATAGGTCTGGTTTGAATACATTCATTAATACCTGGAAAAAAACCACATGCAAACAATGCAGTATCTTGGAAAAAGCAGCTGTCAGAATAGGCTGAATATTACTTATATTTCTATACACAGTCCAGCTTTGTAAACATGGTCTTTTTATTACATAAAAGCACATCTACTCTATTTGTACTTTACTTCTAAGAAAGGCAAGAGATGCAAAATTAATTTTATGTGAGTTAAAGAAGATAATTCACAGATGGAAAGTTTTTCCTATCCAAATCATATAATGTATTCCAAAAGCAAGGTTCAAAGATCCAGACGTTGTCTGCTATTTTAAATTAGACAGCCCATTATTTCCCTCCAGAAACTTGAAGAATAGGTGGTTTCATACTAATTTTGAACTATTCATAACATATAATATTAGAGATGTTCATTCTCACTTATGGTTCGAGACATGTACTTCATCAACATTTTTACAGATGGGAACATCTCCATGATTAATGAAACTACTGCTTGTAATCGTGCTCATGATCATCACAAAAACTACTGAATGTCATAAGAAGAAACCATCTGCTTGAATACATCAACATTCAACAGAGTACAATATTTGAGTTCCTTTTGGAAGGAATATATTTAATTTAAAGAATATATGTTGTGAGTCAGCTCAACAGGCTTGTGCGGATAGCACACTGGTTTTATAAGCATCCTTTACATTAAAAAATCTTAATTAACCTATTATCTATTGTTTTCGATAGTGCACATGGTGGAAGATTCAAATACAAAATATAGGACTGAACTTCTTATAGATGGATGTTATACCTTTGAATAAAAACTATTCTATTGGTTCTCAAAAAAAATAAACCCATGTCAGTACCCAATTTCTCAGCCTTTCCACCATTGTGTCCCTTCATGTATTTAAAGATATTCAGGATTAGGAGAGATAATACCACAGGTAAGACATTTTTCTTGCATTCATCTGACCTGGGTTCAACCTATGTCACTATATATGGTTCCTCAAGCACTGGACATAGAACCAAGAATAAATCCTGAGTAAAAATGTGTATACCCAGCCCCCAACCCAATGATTTTGGGATAATATCTAATAGATGAAAAAATTTAGTAAGTATTTGCTAGTTATTTAAGTGGTGAACAGAAGAATCAAAGTTATTAAGTCATAATGTTTAAGTTGATTCCAAGTAAGCAAACAAAATAACATGTTCTGAATACATTTATGGTCTAAAATTTTCACTGTCATAGCTAAAATGCTTTTTAAATAAAATTTTGATTTACCTTTTTAGTTAAAAAATACCAAAAGAGGAGTCAGAGTAATGGAATAGCAATTAGGATACTTGCCCTGCCTGAGGCTAACCCTGATTCTATACCTGACATCACATATAGTCGCCCAGAACAACCAGGGGTGATTCCTGAATAGAGAGCCAGGAGTTAACCCAAACACAGCCAGCTGTGGCCCAAAGAAAAAGAAAAATGGCACCAAAAATGCCAAATAATCATTTCTTTTATGAAGCATAGTTCAGGTTATCAAGTATAATTACTCACAACAATAAATATTTTTAATCTAATTATTCTTGCTCTGCTAATTTGCAGTGTAGGCTTTACGAGTATTTCACTTATTTGATAATAAGTACACTACCTATGAGTCTATTACCTATATTCAGCATCCTTCCCTAAATACTTAATCATTCATATATTTTCTGTTCACAGAGCTAAAAATTGTGGATGGTATATATAAAGCAAAGAAATCTTCATGAAATGATTATTTATCAGTATCTTAAATTACTAATGATTCATGTAATAATTAATAATCAACCTGTATTTTGTTAACAAGTTTACTTTGTTGTTAAGCTAGCTGTACAAAGATTATTAAAATCTCCTTTTCTTTTTTTTTTTTTTTTTTTTGGTTTTGGTTTTTGGGCCACACCCAGTGACACTCAGGGTGTGACACTCCTGGCTATGCGCCAGAAATCACTCCTGACTTGGGGAACCATATGGGATGCCTGGGAATCAAACTGCAGTCTGTCCTGGGTTAGCGCAGGCAAGGCAGGTGCCCTACCACTTGCGCCACACTTCTGGCTGCTAAAATCTCCTTCTCTAAGTTTATAGGTTCAAATCTTTTCCATTCTACCCTGTTACATATTTTCCGATCTATATCTTTAATTGGTTTTCCCACTGTTCAAAAATATAGCCTTCCTACAAAAGCTTTTATTAATGAAATGGTTAACAATTGAAATAAATGTATATGCAAAAATATAAGTATAGTCAGATTCCCAAATAATTTACTAAGTCATACTAAGTGACTCATAAAACATGAGTTACTCTCAAAACAATCAAAACAAGAATGCTATGATGAATAAACAGCCTGTAGAAAGTACTTCCTGAAGAAGAGTTTGGTGATATTTCTCTCATAGTAGCTTGGGATACTGCTCTCTCTGGACTAGCTTCTGAGAAACCAGAACCAAATGTTATTTTCACAGCTCACTTTTGGTTGGTAATTATATTCCTAATTTTATTTCTCTTAAAAAATATAAACAACTCTGAGTGCAAATACTTGATAAAAAGTAACATCAATTACTGTAAAATTTAGAAAAAGCTGGGGATACTTCACTTTCACCCATGTGTATCTGTTTAAAATATAAAGTTAATATATAGACAGAATTTTTATTAGATTTCAAGCAAAATTCAGAGGTATGCTTAAACTGAATAATTTAAATATACTTTAATATATTATTTAAAAAGTGTGAACAGGGTTTAAGAGGCATCAGGTAAATACTTAAGCAAACAAAAGTCAAAAACTATTACTCGCCAGAAATTGAAAATGTAGAATGGTGTTTTTAACCACATTAAAGCCATATTGGTACCATCAACCTCAGTCCAGTGAGGTTGGTTGAAGAGAAAGAGACAATCAAGGAAAGAGAATAACAAACGCACAGACTTTCCAAGCCTTACGGTTGCATGGGCGGTCAACCGTGAGCTCACAGACTGTATGTACAGTTATTCAGTACAATATACCACTCCCACACTGGCTCTCAACTTTGGAACCATTGTTTAAGTTGAAGAAGCCTTAAAGACAGCAGCACATCAAAATTCAATGGTAGTATTCAGAGCAGGCTTTTTCACACAGGCAGTCAGCAGGCACATTTTAAGGATAGATTCTATTTTTGCCTATGTTGCCCTCAACATCTAAAAGACCCTAAACTTTCATTCTCTTTTATCCTGTGTGCACTGTTAGCTGCTTTGGAATTTCTAAGCCCTAAAATTTCTTTTCCCTTGCTTTCTTTGAGTCTTTTGTTTGTTTGTTTAAAGGTCATGATTTCTCACATGTAGCTATTGGGAGAACTAATTTGGATAGAGAACACAGATCAACTGTGAATCTAGTAAATGCTGGGATCACAAGCACTCTACATTTACCTATCTTGTCCTTTGCCATGTGCCTAGTATGCCTCATTATACCACCAGAAAACTGAGGATGAATGCGTTCCATCAAGAAACTTTCATCAGCAAGTCCATAGCATGAGGTAAATAAAAGAAAAATAATAATAATGGGTTGAATAATAATAAAATAAAATAAAAATAATAATAATGGGTTGAAGTTCAGAAGTGACGATAATATTTCCTTTTATCACTTAGGTAATTTCTTTCTTCTTTCTTGTTAGCTAGAAAAAATTAATATAGGTTTAATTTTAATGAAAGACTTAATTTTGGTATTTTCCCATATTACCACTTTCCTCTTTAGTCTGTCCATCTGTAAATTTTAATAGATGCTATGCCAAACTTGGACTTTTGAAATAAAAACTTTTTCAACCACATTTTAAATTCCATTACATTTAATGATTAGTATTCTAAGTAGGCATTGTGCATCACTATTTTAAAATGAGGCTGGCTTTTTAAAGTGCCTTCTCTATATTTACATCAGATTTATAACAGTCTTCTAAAAGGTGTTAAGTAAAACTTATGCAACATCAATGATCCTTGAAAATATGAGGATCTAACTTGCTGTGTTATTACTAGTACCAATAACTTTGAGACCTTTGACGAAAGTTTCACTTCCTAACAGAATATTTCATGTTTTAAAATTATTTTTGGTACTAGTCTGCGAAAATAAATTTAGAGGAAGAATGGTATGAGGCTGACTCTTAAAACTGGAGAATTAAGCACAGGTTACCTCTGGGCACGAATCTAAAGAATTGCAGAAAAGCTGACACTCTACATGGAAAAACAAAATTTGTTCAGTATTTGAGAGAACAAGACAATTGCAAGAATGTGTGGTGACTATTCATGAGTAACTTTTCTCCTAACTGATATTTTGACATTATTAGTACTTGTGCATTATAATTAACTCAGAAAAGGTGATAGCAAAAAGAAAAAAGTGATTTTATAGGAGTATGACAACAATTGGTGGATAGAAGTTCACCCTGGTGGTGGGATTGGGATTGGAACATTGAAAACCTTAGTACCCGAAACAACTGTATTGTGAACAACTTGTAAATCATGGCATTTAAATTAAAATAATTTTAGCGATAGCACAGAGGGTAGGGTGTTTGTCATGCATGCAGCTGAATCGGGTTTGAACCTTGGCATCCCAGATTGTACCCCCATCCTGTCAGGAATAATTCTGAGTACAGAGCAAAGAGTAAGCTCTGAGCTCCACCATATGTGACAAAAAATTTGTTTTAATATTTTTTGTGTACTTGTCCTACTCTAGCTCCTGTTAAAGAAACATACTATCTTCAGCTATTGTGAGCTCTTGGTTATCTTTCTAAAGATAATGGATTCAAAATTTAGATATAATAAATATAATCTCAACCCTTCTTAATCATAACAAGTGTTTTAGTACATATGCTATCTAAAAGAAAATCACTTTTCCTATCTTTGACATAACTCATCAAGTCATACCCTCAAGAGGAGGCTAACCCAGTCAGGGACCAGGAGCCTCCTGGTCTTCATCCTGTGTTGTCCGTTTAACATCACTAGATGGCAGCAATGTCCAAAGACAGTATTACGCTGGATTCTCTCGGGCAGAGAAAAAACCATAGTGTCTTGGATGGTGAGCAAATACCAGAAGACAGCATTTAGGGGCCAGAGCAATGGCACAGCAGTAGAGCGTTTTCCTTGCAAGTGGCTGACGAGGACGGACAGCGGTTTGATCCGCCGGCGTCCAATATTGGTCCCCCAAGCCAGGAGCGATTTCTGAGTTCAGAGCCCTTGAGCATCTCCGAATGTGACCCAAAATAAAAAAAAATAAAGAAATAAAAATTTAAAAAAGACAGTATTTAGGTAGACTGAATTCATCAATTTCCACAGTTGTTTTCCATATAATAGACCATCCCAAAAAAAAAAATTGCTTTCTCAGTATAGTAAAAGAGGGATAGAACCCAAAAACTTGTTCCTTTGCTGATACAGGGAGTTTTTTTAGTTAATTTTTTTTAATTTTTATTCAGTCCAAAGTGAATTACAAGTCTTTCCGTTATATTTAAGGTACTTAGTTACAGTGAATTAGGGCAATTCCCACCACCAGTGTTAACCTCTCTCCACCCATGTTCCCAAAATGCCTCCCATACCTCCACCCTTAGCCCCCGATGCTAGAACTTAATAAATTTTAATTGAATCACGTGAGATACACAGTTACAACATTGTTCATAATTTTCAGTCATACAATGCTCCAACACCCTTCCCTTCACCAATGCATATTTCCCTGCACCAATGTTCCCAATTTCCTACCACACCCCCTGCCTGCCTCTCTGGCAGCCATTCTGTTTCTTTCTCTCTCTCTTTCTCTCTCTCTCCTTTTTATTGTGTTTTAAGTACTGTGGTTTGAAATATTTTTAATTGAAGGAATATTGTATATATCACTTTACCTCCTTTGAGCTCAGCACTTGTCATGGTATTTTCCGGCTACCATTGTCCTAGAGGTTCCTTCTCTGCCTTAACTATATTCTCACCTCTCTTTTTTGGCACACTTTCTACCATGGATGAGTCCTCTTGACATTCATCTCTATTGTCTTTGGATATTATTACCGGGGCCCGGAGAGATAGCACAGCGGCGTTTGCCTTGCAAGCAGTCGATCCAGGACCAAAGGTGGATATTATTACCATACTTTTTTTTAATCCCACAGATGAGTGCAATCATTCTGTTATCCTTCTCCCTCTGATCAATTTCATTCAGTACAACAATCTCCATATCCATGCATGTATAGTGGAATTTCATTATGTAATTTATCTTAACATCTTCATAAAATTCCATTGTGTAGATGTAACAGTTTCTTTATCCACACATCTATTCTGGGTCATTTGGGTTGTTTGCAGATTCTGGCTATTGTGAACAGTGCTGCAGTGAACATAAGAATTTGTGTCTTTTCTGTGATGTGTTTTGGGGTTCCTAGGATATATTTCCAGGAATAGAATTAATGGGTCATATGGGTGCTCAATTTCTAGTTTTTGTGGAATGTCCATATTATTTTCCAAAAAGGCTTCGTTTCTTCAAATAATAGTGGAGGTAGAGAAAATACTTTCCAAGAGTAATCTTACAGCAGATCATGCAATCTAGTTTAAGAAGAGACGAGTTTTGATTTTATGTGAGTCATTGATTAGGTTCTAAAACTCTTTTACCTAAGTCAAATTCTGACATGAATAACCTCATAAAGCAGAAATTAATTACTTAAATTATTTATCTCTGCATTGTGCCATTAACAATGTCACCATAGAAGGAAGGAGGCAATTTCAAATGGAAAACTTGAATAAAACATGGACCTCTGGTCCTCTAGTTCTGTTGTCTTCAAAGACCTGTAAGGGGAAGAGTTGAATCATGTGACAGTCCTGGTCTTATTTTTTTAAGGAATGTTCATATTGATTCCTTGTCACTTCAACACAGTACTTCCAACACCACTTAAAGATTCCTTTTCTCCGCATCCTCTTTTCCAGCAAAAATGAAAGTCAACAACATTTTATTCACATATTAGTAAAATAAATAAATTTATTACAGGTCAGAGTCACTGAGTAAGGAGTAAGGAGTGGGTATCCTCCTCCCTCATCTTCAAACTTTTTCCTGGAACTCCAGTGTCTACCCACTCCCCAAAGATATGCACATGAGTGTCATGGGTTCAATTTAGTGTCTCATTTAGACTGATTGTGCTCCATGCTAGAAGGGTGTCCTTTATAATGGAGAAGATCCCACTTTGTATTCAAGATGCTGAGCAAGTCATTGGTAACCCCAAATATGGACTGGAATAGATTAAGTGGAAAAATGAACAGTGGGTAAAGAAATGAAGATAATGGGAATCTTGATATTGGAATTATTTTTAATATTTATGCTTTTATTAGAAATATTTGAGGTATTAATAAGATGTAGTGGATAAGGCACTTATCCACTGTGATGTAATAGGCTGTAAGCCTAATTTTGTTTATCTCAGTCTGACATTAGTAAAATGGGTTTCATTATACTTTGTGTGTTTAAAGTCAGAATTTCTAAGAACTTATACATGATCTTAAGTGAGAACTCTGGAGTAGGGTATTAATGATAAGCATACATAGAACTGGAGAAAGGAATAAATATGAAAAATAATTATATTAGTTGTGTTGTCATGGTGGGATTATGGTTAAATTTTGTCCTCATTTCTCCAGTGATCATATAACTGTTTAAGTAATCACCTTTATTAGAATTATTTCCATGTGAAGTTACAAAAACACAGAATGTAAATTTACCCACATTTCCACTATCCAAAGACTGGTAAAATCTTATATACTTGATTCATATTATTTGTTTATGATATTTTGGTTTGCTAATATGGTCATTTTCTCTATATGTTGCAATATTAATAAAAGTGAGTTTAAAAAATTGCTGGTAGAAGGGGTTTGAGCCACACTCAGCAGAGTTCGGGTTTTACTTACTCTTGACTCAGCACTCAGGAATCACTCCCAGTGGGGTTGAGGGACTATATGGAATACTGGGGATTGAAGGCAACTGGGCACCATACAAGGAGAGTGTCCTACCTATTATATTATTGCTCCAGTGCTTGAAGATAATCTTTTATGGGAGCAATGAGATAGTACAAACTATAAGGTGATTGCCTTGCATACTCCTGGCCATGCTTTAATCCATCTTTAAGATTATCACCCTTCCTGTATTTATATGAATATTGTAATTATTTTTCCTACCTAAATGCAATTACTTGGAATAGACTAAAAAGCAAAATTAAGCCTTGCTTGGTTTCTTTTTTTTTTAGATAGATTCCCATAGATACATAATAGTGACCTAATGTTTATACCACCTTCAAATTATTTTGTATACTTGCCATGATTCAATATATTATACTCATTTTCTGTTTTTATAGCCTTCCCCAGATTTGACTGATAAGAGCTCCTTCAAGTTTGCTCATCTATTCTTGCTTTGGGGCATAACACTATGTCTCAGACGTATCTGAAACACTTCCTGACCTATAGCTAGAATTAGCCTTTTCTCCAAGGAACCTTATTTCTTTATGATGAAAAGCATACTTGGAAATTACATCCTAAGTACATTAGAGATCATTACTGCTGAGTGGATCATGCTTCCAGGCCTTTTCAGTACACACGAGTGAGAAACCTGCTGTTTTTAGAAAGAGAAAACGGAATCATATATTTATAACCAAAACTTCTCATTCAAATCAAAACCTAAAAAATGTGTTTACATTTAATCTTTTCTTATTCTGAACTTTTTAAAATCAGGGCTAGAGAAATGATGTAGTGGATAAGGCATTTGCTACCCCAACACTCCAGATGGCTCTATGAACCTCACCAAAGGTGATTCCTGAGCACAGAACCAGGAGTAATCCTTGAGTACCACAAGATGTGGCCCATATAAAGCGATAAACAAATTGTTCTGTAAAACTTTTAATGACATTAACTTAATAATTTGGCTAATTTATTTTACTTTAAATAATTATATTTGAATTAATAATATAACTGATGGAACCAGAGAGATAGCACAGCGGTAAGGCGTTTGCCTTAGATGCAGAAGGAAGGTGGTTCAAATCCTGGTATCCCACATGGTCCCCGACGCCTGCCAGGAGAGATTTCTGAGCATAGAGCCTGGAGTAACCCCTGAGCGCTGGCTGGGTGTGGCCCAAAAACCAAATAAATAAATAAATAAATAAAATAATAACTGATGAATGACCATCCAAAAGAATTTAGTCTTGTACCTCATTTTTTTCCAAAGAAAGAATACCCTAATAGATTTTGTTAAACACAATAAATTAAGCAAATGTCTGTATTTCTTTAAAAGGATTCTTTCTTTAAAACAACACAGTGCCCTCATGCAAGTTGAATTGTTTCTGAGTTTTCCTGGTGCAGTGTTTTACTATTGTTAAATAATATGAACAATACTTTATAGTTTAGTACAGTAAAATAGTCATTGGGATTTGGTTCTCTCTTTTTCTCTATTCTCTTTTCTTAGTGTGTTCTGAAACAGATAATATGATTAGAGCAAATGCTTATCAGGTAAATTTTCAGCAACAACTGAGTAAACAAAATTAGACTTAGACAATTTTGTTTATTCAATTAAAAATATAGGTACTGGGCCAGAGCGATGGCTCAAGTGCCTTGCACACGCTAACCTAGGACCTCATTTTTAACTTCAGAATTAATAGTCAGAATTAAAGTACCATCTAGCTATGTACTTTAAAACCATTTGAAATACTTCTCAAGGTATTTATATCACACAATTAATAGAAAGTTATTTTCCTATCTATTTTACACTCAGTATACTTTATTTTAGCTGTTTTGTTTATAATTATTAAATGTTCTACACAACTAA
>PVKC010006027.1:0-32039 GCA_004027635.1 Crocidura indochinensis | reverse complement strand
CCAAATTTTAGATGGATTTGTTTTAATGTTCACTTTCTGATTTGAAGTTGTCATTTCAAACAAGAATCAAACAAGAATCTAGTTTTGAATTTCATGAATATTATCTCACAGTCTAGAGCCTTTTTAAAAAAAATAATGATTACTCTAAGAATTTCCGGAGAGAGTATAAGCACGTTGTGTGGGAATCTAGCTCAGATAATTGCACAGGCTAGGCAAGGCTGAAGTACTTGAGTGATATATAGGATCTCATGAGCATTTTTTCTTATGTTTAATCTTAATGGACATAATTTAAAATGTAAATATATATATATATACTCATATCATTTTTGAGGGTTTTTTTTTGGTTTTTGGGTCACACCTGGCAGTGTTTAGGGGGTTCTCCTGGCTCTATGCTCAGAAATCTCTCCTGGCAGGCACAGGGGACATATGGCATGCTGGGAGTCGAACCATCATCTTTCTGCATACAAGGCAAATGCTCTACCTCCATGCTATCTCTCCTGCCCCTACTCATATCATTTTAAATGATCTTCAACTTCAGATCTATGAAATTCTTCTCCTGTTTTTTTTTATTTAATTTAAGATTTGGCATTGTGAAGATTCTCAATCCAGTAATGCTTCTTCCAAACACATTAATTCCAAAAATATCTGTGGATCTATGTTTATTGCACAATAGCCAGAATAATAAGACAACACAAATGCCTACCAACAGATGAATGTAGAAGTTGTGTAATAATACGCAATTGTATGCATACAATACAATAACCATGAGCTTTAAGAAATCATGTGGTTCAGCACAATGTGATTAAAATTGGAAGATATTATGTTAAGCAAAATAAGTCAGAGAAAAAGGGCAAGTATTGGATGGCATCACTCATTTGTGGTATACAGAGTAAAACACAAGAGAATATACTAAAGTAATGACAAACTCAGTCTTCAGTAATATAAAAATAATGAAAAACAGTGAAGGGGGTTATCTGTGTGTGAGAATGAAATCAGACAAGAAATGCCATGGGGACAGTAGTTAAGAGTTGCAGGCATGTTGGTGGTTATAGTATCAATACCATAAATAACATTTTATAAATGTTACCTAAATTTAATCAAAATATTTTTTCAAATAATAAAATCAAATCTAATTATTTATTCTTAAGTTTTCATTTTTAATCTACCTGGGAAAGGTTTTTACATACATGATGTTGATACAGTAGCATTTTAAGACACCTTATTATCATTCATGAAAGAGGCCATTTGTCTACCACTGATTTATATTTTCTGTTACTTCAAACTATAAACTTGAATCACATTAACTTTTCTTTCCTTATAGCTCTTTTTAAAACCCAAATGTTGATAATGTGCCACTTACCTTTTTGAACCTCTCAGGTCAATATTAACTCATGAATCCTAACTCAAGTGAGGAAACAGAATCTGCTAAAAATAATCTTGAAGCTGCAAGGCACAGCTACTTAGTAACAGAAACTGATTCAAAATCAATTTAGGGTTTGAGTAAGAGTTCTTACCATTGTTTTGGTATTTCGTTTATTTTATATTTTTGTGAGGGTGGGTGCACACATGACTTTCTTTTGCATTTGCGTCTTTCTCTGCCTTTCTTTTCTTTTAATTTCTTTTATCTCTTTACTTTCTTCTCATCCTCTCTTTTGATTTTCTTCTTTCTTCTCCTCTTCCTCTTCATCCTCCCCTCTTCTTCTTCATCCTCCCCTTCTTCTCCTCCTCCTCCTCCTCCTCCTTCTTCTTCTTCTTCTTCTCCTTCTTCTTCTTCTTCTTCTCCATCTCCTCATTTTCATTCTCCTCTTTTTCTCCTCCTACTCTTGCTTCTCCTCCTTTCTCCTTCTTTTCCTCCTCCTCATCTTCATTTTCTCCTTTTATTGCAAGCATCATGGTTTGCAATACTGCTACTGAAGGAGTATCATATGTATCACTTTACTTCCTTTCAATTCCCAATTCTTGTCTAACATGACCATTTCCAACTATTCTTGTCATAGTAGTCCATAGTGTCTTCACTGCACTTCCCACCCAATATTTCTATTGTCTTTGGGTGTTGCCATGCTGTGGGTTTGTTTTTCTTTCTATAATATGAAGATGAATGTGATCACTCTGTCTGTCCCCTCCTTCTAAATCATTTCACTTAACATGAGACTTTTCATGTCTATCAATGTATAAGCATATGTTTAAGCATGTAAATATGACATCATTTTTCCTAATAACAGGATAGTATTTCATTGTGTAGATTTACCATAGTTTCTTTATGCACTCATCTGATCTTTGTCTGGAAACATATGGTTGTTTCCAGATTTGGTCTAGTGTGAATATTACTGCAATGAGCATAGGAGTGTAATGTCCTCTTCTATATGTGTTTTGGGGCCTCTAAGTTATATTCCCAGGAGACGTAACTTTCAACTTCAAACTTCAAATTCTATCTGCCTTCCATCACTCCTACTTCCTCTCATTCATTGAATGCCAATACTAACAATTAGAGTTTATTAAGGAAACCATAAATTCTAATTTTGAATTAAATATACTTTCCAAATCTATTAAAATATTTTAAATTTTATGAGACTGACATGAAAGTACAGCAGACAGTGTACTTGCTTTGCATGAGACCAGCTGTGAGTTCAATTTTTGCACTCCATATGGTCCTCTGAGCACTTGCAGAATTGATCCATGAGTGCAGAGCCAAGAGTGATCTCTGGCATGGCTGGCCAAAAACCAAAAACAAACAATGCCCCCAAAACAATATACATTTTCATTTTATTAAAGTATTTCTTAAATGCCCATATTTCTTCACATATGAACTCCCCATTTTCTTTTTTAATAATAATTTCTTAATTTAAGCACCATGTTTACAAACATGTTCATAATTGGGTTTCAGCCATAAAATGCACACTTTCTACTAAGTTTATATGGATCACAATAAGTCATAACCCTTTATATAACCTATGTATGAACTATTTGCCAACATAAATCCTCTGAAAACCAACAATAGTACAATAAGTAGGGTGTTTTACTTGAATACAGTCAACCTTGGTTCTACATCTAGAACCCATTTGACCCCTCGCTCAGACCAGGAATGCTCTCTGAGCGCAGAACCTGGAGTAAGCCCTGAGCATTACAGGGTGTGCTCCCTCCTCCCAAACAAAACGATAAACACTGATATTTTCTAAATCCAATTCTGAATTTTCTTCCATCTCCTTGCTCAAGTTATCTAACACCCCAACTGTCACCTAATATCATCTAATCTTTGTCTGTTCCAAATATGTGCATTGTTTAAGACTCCGCTGGAAAGTCACCAACTAGATCTTAAGATAAAACAATAGTAATGGTGCAGGCCTTGCATGCAGCTAACCCCAGTTCAATCTCCAGCACCATATATGGTCTCCTGAATTCCACCAGGAGCGATCGTTGAGCACAAAGTAAGCCCTGAGCACCATCAAATGTTGTCTTAAAATATCAGCACAGAAAGTTAGCACACAAACCTTGCAAATGTGGAACCCAGTTTGATCCCTAATATTACTTAATCCCCAAAGTATCCAGGTATAGATCTGAAGGCCCCTCAAACTGCTGCTGGAACTCCCAGACCACAAGCCCAGAACAGTACTCTACCCTTGGGCCCTCAAAGTAAGTGGAACAGCCTTACTAGCAGACAATGGTCAAGAGTTTAAGTCCCTGTGTCAATGAGCATGTCAATAGCTCATTGTTAACACTTATAGCTCAAATATTAACATGATGTTGTACTATCTTTCCCACTTACTCACCAACAGGTATTTTTTTAATTACTCAATTCTAAGTATACTTTGGTCAATGATATTAAATCTAATCCCCCTCTCTTTTTTTCTGGAATGTTTACTTAATCAAAAAGAATTCCTTGAAGAATAAAGAGGCCAAAAAAAATGCCATCTGAAATTTTGTCTGTGTGGGAGACCCTTTTTTTTTTTCTTAACACAACCACATGACATCAGGGTAAAGTCACAGTTAAGTGTCGCAGCAAATCAAACTCTCCAACACAATCAGTCCATCAGCCTAATCCATATGCAAGATTTTCAAACACGGCAGTTTTCAGTTTCTCAGAAATCTGTGTCTGCAATGTACTTTGTGCAATGAAATAAAACATATTTCTAATATTTGGCTGAGACTTAAATCCTCAAGAGCCAAGATTCAGAGCAAATATTTCCACATTAATTGAAAATTTTATTGTCAAATATATTTCATGGTTTATTCATGCAGAGTAGTGCTTCTTGTCTTCTACCATTTATTCCAATGATTTCACGGAGAAGCCAGAGGCTATTTTCAAAATTGGGGTGACATTTAAAATCAGGGTGACATTGTTTTTCTCACAGCAAAAATAATGATTTCTTCCTTTCTGCTGAATTATCTTCTTCACTGGGTGATTTTGCTGATAATAATATCTTTCCTGCTTCACTCACAGGATAGTTATGAAGAGTCAAAAAAGATAGAACACATGCAAATATGCTACAAAAACTGGAGGGTTTTTATAAATATTGTAGATTATTATCATCATCATTATTATTCATCTAAAGTAAGGCTCAAGCATCAAGGACTCAAGGGGATATGGGACTGAATTGAGGAAATTAATTTTGAAGTGTACACAGAGAGGAAAAGGGAAGAGACATGAAACCCTCTGATTAAAGGCATTGTGCTATGGTAATGTTGCCTGTGTTTAGTTCTGAGTGCACCCATTGCCAAAGCTTTAATCTTGTATGTTACTTCACTCACCTAGAAGCCAATATTTTAATTTTATAAAATACAATCTAGGAGAGCACTTAGCAGAGCTCAATATTAGTAAACTAGGTGATTTGCAGAAGTACATGCTCTATGGAAATACCTTGTTGGTATTATTATTTTGTTAGCAAAACAAGAGTAGGGTTGTATATTTTTTAAGCATTCATTTTCTCATTCTACTGGCAAATGTCTATTGCTAGGCTCTATTCCAGGTACTGAGTATACATCAGTGAAAATAGGCAAGGTTTTTTTTGCTCACATATAACAAAAATGTAATTAAATTTATTTCCAGGTGTAACAAGTACTGCCAAGATATTCAGAACATCTACTCACCTAGAACTAAGAGTGCAGAAAGGTAGCAGACACTGTATACAGAGTGTTAGAAAAGTTAAGTCAAGAAATTATTATTGACCTAATGATCACCTTTTAATCATCATCCTCATCATAGTTCACATAAGGCAAATGCTCAAAGATTTGAGGAAAGAGAACTTTAAACTAGTGGAAAAACACTTTTCAGAACGTTAAAAAACTATTTTGGAGTTTAAAAGGCAAAAGAGTCCCAGTTTATTTTTATTATAAATGAATAGAAAAGTTAAGTGAGGGGAAAGCGAATATGTCATATCAAACCATACTAAAAACTTGGATTATGTTCCTAGTTTATTTTTTTTTATGATCTCATAAAATCTTGCAGGTATTTTTAAGATAATATAATTACTAGAAATACAAAGTATTTTAAATAAATTATACAGAAAGAAAATAATTTGGGTCCTAGAAATAGATATTTTTTGGGTCTTGGGTCACACTTAGATATACTAAGAGGCTATTCATGGTAGTTCTTGAAGACCATATGCTGCTAAAGTTTGTAATTGGTCACCTAGATTCAACTATGAGCTCCAAACTCCAGGCCCCAACTCAGAGACATTAAAAAAATGTATTCTCGGGGCCCGGGAGATAGCATGGAGGTAAGGCGTTTGCCTTTCATGCAAAAGGTCATCGGTTCGAATCCCGGTGCCCCATATGGTCCCCCGTGCCTGCCAGGAGCAATTTCTGAGCATGGAGCCAGGAGTAACCCCTGAGCACTGCCGGGTGTGACCCAAAAACAAAACAAAAAAAAATGTATTCTCTCAAGCATATGCCAGAAACTGATCTTGCATTATATGTATGTACTCTCTAATTTGGTCTCTATTTCAGTATTCTTTGGGCAGAAATGGAGTCACACTGAGGGGCTATTCATGACTCTGTACCTAAAATCATTCAAGGCAGTGTGCATTTAGCCCACATTACTAGTTCTCCAGAACCTGCTGTGATTATAATTGAGGTGATAAATAATATTTGTCTAATATACAAACAGTTTTATAATGTACATAATGATAAACGATTATCACAATAGTTTATTTAAACAACGTTACATATTTTTTCTTCTTCTGAATGACCACTTTCAAATATACAATGGGGCATTTCATCTATAGTCATTGTGTCGCACATGGCAGGCCCAGACTTCTTTACTCTGCCACTGGAAGCCTGTATTTTTGATCACTCAAACTCCTTTACTTCCTCCATCTCTGCCTCTGGCAATCAAAAATCATTTTTCTGTAACCAAATTTGGGTCTCCACTTAGATTCTATATAGAAGTTAGATAGTACTGCATAAAGAATTTTTCTCTGAATTATTTTGCTTAGCAAAATTCCTTCCGGTTTCATCCATATTATCAGAAATGGTGAGATATAACACCATATATAATTATTATATAACGCCACCCCAATATACATATATACTATGTAATATATAACATATACTTTAACTATATATCAATAATATATAACACCCCAATGTAATATGGGTCTGATTTCCTCTATTCATTTATTTGTCCAAAAAATGATACTAAGGCTTACACACCTGTTTTATATCTTGTTTGCTTCTTTCCTGCTAGTTTCCACTCTAGAAAATCTTGTGTTCTCTCTTAAACACCTATTTTCCCTCTGTCTCTCCTATCACATATTTCTAAGTAGGTTTTTTTTAATAAAAACTACCTTGCTTCACTAAAAAAGAAAACAAATATTGTCTTGGCTTTTATGAATACTAGTGTTTTTATTTGCATTATCTTTGAATGAATACTCAAAATTATTTTTTGGTTTTTAGTTTTGGTTCATATCTGGTTCTGTGCTCAGGGATCACTTCTGGCAGCCTTTAGGAAACCATATGTGGGTGCTAAGATCCAAGATAGATTGGCTGAGTACAAGGCTAGCACTATATCTGTTGGACTGTCCCCCATCATACCCAGAACTGAAATTTCTGCCTCTATCAAATTTAAGTACATCTCCTCCTGCAGCACTTTTGTCATAAATAGAAGATTCAACTACTGTATACAAAACAAGATAAGAGATCTTCAAGAACTAGTAAATTAATACCTCCAAAATTCAATTCTTATAGTGTTTTAAATGATGCAATGCTTCTATATTGTATTCTTGATAATGATAATATAGTTAAACTATTAGATTATCATCTTTTAATCTTTTAATAACAAGTAAACAACCGCATTTTTTTCACTTTTTTTTTCTTTTTAGGGAGGGAGGCCATGTATGGCAATACTCAGGGGTTTCTCCTGGCTCTGCACTCAGAATTGTTCTTGACTCTGCAAGGAGACCATGTAGGATGCCAGAGATAAAACCCAGGTAGGCAAAGAGCAAAGAAAGTTCCTTACCTGCTGTGGTATTGCACCAGTTCCCGCACTGCACTTTCAAATATTCTATCCCCTCTGAATTGTTGAAAAAAGTAAGAAAACACTAAATTGTTTTTGTTATTATTTGTTTTTCTATTTAGCCAAGAAGCAAGTGAGTTACAAAGATTGTTTTAAGATGTGCGCAACCTAAACTGCCTCATTCAAGATTAATTTTTGTACTGACGAACACCATTTCCAGACTTTAACATTTTTCATAAATGGTGTTCAGAATTGTTTGACTAGATAGAACACTTTAAAACATATTTTGGTAGGTCAGGTATAAACAAATCAGAGGAATGTAGATAAAACTTCCTGGGGGAGGTGGCATACAGAGAGCAGGCACTTGTGCTAGTATAACCCAAAAACAATTGACATAGAAGTAGACCTTAAGCCTGGATGAATAAAACACCCACTGCAAAGAAAAATCTCTTATAGAGAAAATCTAGAAGAAATGTGCTTTTAGAGAAATTAATTTGAGAGGACACAATTTATATATTATGGGATCAAAATTAAAACATTAAAGAATAAAATTGATTAAATAATAAACATTCTACCTGGATTTTGTTGTTTCTATTTTATTAATCCACAAAAGGTGGTGTTCAGGGTTTATGTCTCACTCGGCACTAAGAGTAATTCTGGTAATTCTCAGGTTACTATATGGGGTCCTAGGAATTAAATCAAGGCTGGTCACATGTAACCCAAACTGTAACCCCTGTACTACAAAGCCTGAGAATAGATTTTGTTGGTCACCTGTATCATGCTTATATGTTGTCATGCTGAAACTCTTTTATTGATATAGAATTTCTAATTATGACATTGATAACAGTTTTTCAATATTTTTATGGAAATTGTTACTACAAAGTAGTACTAAGGTTGTTTTCATCAACTGATTTTACTGGCAACCTCTCACAGTGTCTATCGTGTTCACCTCAATGTTTCTTTTATTTCACTTTTTCTAGCAGAGTAAAGAGAATTTAGCTCCTCAAACTTAAGTACATTACAAAGCCCTTTGAAGATTTGAGTATTTTTCTGTTTTATACTTTTCAAATTTACACAACAAAGATCCAGGAGGCTATGACTTCATCTCAAGCAAAAGGGTACAATTTTGCAAACTGGTCAAAACTAAATATAATCACAAACACTGGAAGTATCTGGAACCTCTCAGTCATATATTGATCTTAAGGATCAGAAAGATGGTCCAAGATGGCAGAATATGGTAAATGCATGCTCACCTCCTGCCACAATCACAGATACCAAAGAGAGAAATAATTGACATAGAAGTAGACCTTAAACCTGGATAAATAAAACACCCACTGCAAAGAGCAAATAGCCAGCAAGAAGAAAGGAGAAGAATGCTCTCATGATCATCAATGGAAAGTCACACTTTGGAAATAATACAGTACAATTGAGAAAAGATTTCAAAGCTGCATAATTTTTTAGGAGCAAGGGGGCTCTAATGTTCTTAATACCCTTCACCCCAAACCAGAAATAAACGCTTGCAAGCTCTATAGTGAGGATCAGAGGGTAAGATAAGCATGGAAAAGTTAAGAAAAAGATTATAAGGAATAGTCCTTGATAAAATGTAAGTAGTGATATAGAACAATAGTACAGTGGGTGAGTAAAGAGGTTGCCTTGCATATGACTGACCCAGATTGAATCCCTAGATTGAATCCCTAGAATCCCTCATAATATTCTCAGAGCCCATAGTTTTATAAGAAGTAAGGCCTGAGTATACTCATTTATACTGGAATACAAAGTAGAAGCACAGTCCCCCCAACCCCAATGTTCTAGAGCTTTTCACTTTAATTCAGAAAAACTAAGTAAATGACTTTCCTTAAAGTTTAACAGCAACAGCCACTAGGGCTGGAGAGAGGATAGGGTGTTAAATTCTCACATAGCAACCTCAGTTTTGTTTTTTGTTTTTTTTATAAATAACTTTTATTTTAACCAAAGTGGATTACAAATCATTCACAGTAGTATTTTAGGTACATAGTGACATTGAATCAAGGGCATTCCCACCAACAATTTTGTCCTCCCTCCACCCCTGTTTCCAGCATATAGCCCTTCCTTTGTCCCCAGGGCTGCTAGTATAGGTGGTCCCTTCTGTGTCTAGCTTCTTGTAGATTGGATATCGATTCTATTGTAGTTGACTTTGGATTTGGTGTTTAAATCTGATCGTCAGTTTTATCTCAACAACCCCATATTATCCCCCAAGCCCTGTTAATAGCAACCCTGAGCACAGAGCAAGGAGTAAGGCCTGAGCACTAGTATGGTTGTAGTAAAAAGGAAATTGGCAAGATTATTGATAAAAAACAGTAGTTGGTCCTGCTCTGTGAAAATCAGCAAGAGGTTTAAAATGCTAAAAACAGACAACAAAACAATTCACTCTGAGGCATCTATCCGAATAGCATTAAAAAAAGAAACACAAATTCTAATCCACTAATTCTATTTGTACTTTGATGTTTATTGAAGAAAAACATACAATTAGCAATATAAAGAAAAAAGTCCTATAAACAATGATGAATAGGCATATAAAGAATAGATGTCATATTTGTTTGATGGAATACTATTCAGCTCTAAGAAATGGTTTCTTATCATTCTTGACAATATGGATGGAGTTGGAGAGTTGATATATTAAGCAATACAGTCAGAAAAAGAAACAGAAATGCCAAGTAGTCACACTCATATATGGGATATTAACAAGGCAAAGGAAAAGGGGAAAAATCACTAAAAGAAACCATTAGATTCAAACTGTAGAACTGAGGCTGCTAGGGAAAGGGCACAGTTCATAGTGACCTCAATAGTAGTGGCAGAGATAAAGAATAGTGGCAAAGATACTTGAGAATTTCAATGTTGGGCACAATTTACATTTTAAAAGGTGTTTAAGTGAGCACTCCTGAAACATATACAATGATGTAAACAAACATTACTTCTATTTTTAAAAATTCAATAAAAGAGAAAGATATCTGTAAATATTAAAAGTGAATCTCATAAAATATCCAGAGTATTAAAGACATAGTAACTTTGATAATATTTTAATCATTTCATAATTAAAAACAAAATTAGAACTTTTGAAGAGTAGCATTAAACATGGCAAAAGAAATCAGCAACAGTTCAAGAAACACTACTCTAGATATTATAGTTTATTCATTATTAGTTAGGAAAATTTAGGTCTCCTTCTGAAGTCTGGAAAGCAAATTCATGCCTGAGGCAAAGTCCTCAGTCTTTATAAAGTCAACTAAATAAATAAAAATTATGGCTTAATCTAAATCCACTATCAGGAGAAAATTAATTTTAACTAGATTAGGAATAAATATGGTGAAGATCTGTTTATCATCTATCATCTTGAAGCATTGCATAATCTATTAATCTATTTATTAACACTGAACTTGAATGAATTCATTGAGTTTTCTAACATCTGAATAAAGCTATGGCATTTTTCATTATGCAATAACAAGACCAATTTAATTATTGAAAATATCCTTGAGCAAGAATAGTTATTATTCTAATTGTATTTGTAATTCTAATTGTAATCCAATATTACAATTCAACTGTAATTTATATCATTGAAACTGACTATAATGTCAAGTCTGTTGACAAACAGATAAATGTAAAAATATGATTTTAGCCATTTCTTTAAGGTAACCCAATAGATCTAGTCCATAAATACTTTGAGATCCATTATTTGCAAAACAATATGAGATATTTGGGAGATATTAGATAGCACACGTCCAAGAAAAACCTAAGTAATCATGAATGCATTGAATTTTAGGTTAAATATCTAAAACCTGTCTTCAAAATATCTTCCAGAAGACGCTTGATAAATTTATAGCCTTTGAAACAAGTAACTGTGCCATTATAAAGTAAATTGTGATTATATCTTGTCAAGGAAAAACAATTAATTGTATCCAATATAATGTCCAGAAATCTATCCTGCAACAAGCATGTTTATCTTTTTTAATCCTATAATACTAACCTTTAATTAAGTGAGCTCAAATGTAGCCAGTGCTTTACTTTATTATGGATAATTACTATTAATCTCATATTATTGAATAATATCACTCCAAAATATAGAGATACCATAAAATGACTAATGCCTTACCAGGGGTCTCAAACTCAATTTATCTGGGGGCCGCAGGAGGCAAAATTGGGGTGATCCTTGAGTGCAAAGTGAGTAGTAAGCCTTGAACATTAGGTGGTGTGACCCAAACAACTAAAACAAAACAAAACAAAACAAGATTCCTCTAGGGCAGGGCCATAAAATGTTGTACGGAGGGCCAGAAACGCTGGCAGGCCTTGAGTTTGAGACCCCTGCCTGAGGCTGAGTATGCTGTTGTCTAGTAAAGCTATTTCACACAGAAGATATCAATTAGCCAAGACATTACACACCTATAATACAATGGAAACTCCTGTCTATAATCACAGCCTGAAGCAACCTTGATACCTCAAAATAAAAAGATAATCTGAAACATAAAGCAATGAAAGTCCTTCAATAAACAAGCATGTATTTGTTTCTTTTACTTTAGAAATATCTATTACCATAATAAAACAATATATTTAAAAGACACCATTTAATATTTCAGAAAGCTCAAAATAGCAGGGTCAGCACCCATATTCTCAGGCTTCCTTCATTTCCTGGCCTCATGTGGTAAACCGATTTAGGTAACAAGCATGGACCATATTTTCTTACACAGATATTACAAAAATAAAACATGGGTAGATTATCAACAAATTGGTTGATAATTTTCTTAAAATTGCTATATATTACATGATGATGATAGGAAAAGGAAATTATAAGGAGTTATAATCTTATCTAAATGTCACCTTGAATCATTAGCATGGTATTCAACTAGAAAGTGTGCCATGTTTATATTTTTGTGTATTATCACAGTTACAAATAAAATATAAGCCAAGATATATTAATTTTTAATACTTTGTTTCTTTTTTATTTCCAACAACAAATTAGAAATATTTAGTAAGGCTCTATCAATAGAAGTTGAGGAAAAGTTTTATTTTATTTAGAGAAATGGTTGGAAACAAAATAATAAAACTACTGATTGATTATAAACAAAGCCTACTTAACTGTTTTGATTGTTTGTCCTTAGTTTTTTATTTGATAACTTCAAATATTAGAATTTGACTTGCTTGTTTAGGCCAAACAGTATTAGAACAATAATGACCTCACATTACATTATCTTCAGTTATCATGTTTCTTCAGTCTGGCTTGTGTTTCTTGTTTGTGCTATATTGTCATGTAATTGTACATGCAGTAACTTGATATCATACCCCTAAATTTAATGCGGATTCAAACTACCAAAATCAAGCTAATTAAAGTTTTTATACATGCTTAAAATCAGCCTGTAATTTCCCCTTGACATATATACCACAAATCTTCATATTTTCTTAAAAAAAAGAGATAGTGATTTTAGGGTTTTCATGCTTCTAAAATGTGAGTTTATCACAAAATTGTTTTTCAGAAATTGGTTTTAGGAAAATCTGGACTGTTAGAAATGGATCCAGAATGAAGTGTCATTTGCAAGAGCACCCAACCAAATATTTTGCCATTAGCAACAATTCAATTGACAGGCCATATTCAAAAACACGTCTGTGACCCTTGATATTCAGGA
Organism: Crocidura indochinensis; assembly: GCA_004027635.1. NCBI lineage: Eukaryota > Metazoa > Chordata > Mammalia > Eulipotyphla > Soricidae > Crocidura > Crocidura indochinensis. Next base: position 18,941 of record PVKC010006027.1, on the reverse strand, counting down.
AGGAAAAATAATTAAAGTAAAATAATTGTTTTTCATAAAATCTATTGTTTTATTTATGTTTTTATTTTCACAAAATTTAAAATTTTTCGGTCACTTGTGTTATTCTCTTCTCTCTCATATCATATGCAAATATATATAATGTATATATTTATCCACATTTGAGAATCCACATTTTAGATTTCAGATGTTGTGTCACTTTAAACAATTCAATATATTTTCTACAAATAAGTATGTTCTTACATAACTACAACTGTTATCAAACATCAATACTTTTTAGAATTATTATATCAAATGGAAAGACCATGTTCAAATTATATCCATTGTTCAAATAATGTTCTCTATGGTGCCTTTTTTGCCCTTATCCATGACTATACATCACATTCAATTGTTATGTTTCTTTATTCTTGTTTTATTTGAAATAATTCCTTAGCCAGTATTTTGAAGTACACAAGCAGTTATTTTGTAACATTTTGTAACATATATCTTAAGGGGTATTTTATGTTTTGAGATGAGTATTTTGAAGAACTACAGGACTTCTGTTGCCTGAGCACATCTGGTAAATTATCATGTATCTGGGGTGCCTAACATATGGGGTATTTTCTTTCAAGTGATGCCTTTGGACTGGGGCTATAATTCAATGATTAGAGGAATATATCTTGCCTATAGAGGAGCCTGAGATTCATTGATGACAGCACTCAAACCTGCAAGCGCTAAGATTTCCAGATTGGCTGACCCTGGTGGCCTCCAGCAAGTTTGAGTCTGAATATCAACACATTACTGGATCAGAGCATTGAATTGTCCAGCATAGTTGGTCAAGTATGACTTTCAAGGGGGTCCTGGTCTCCTGAGCCCTGCTTGTAAGATCTCCCCCAAAGAAATAAATTAAATTGGGACACATTTTTCTTGGACATTACTAATTAAAAGTCAATTATATTATCTTAATTAAAGTCTTAACATTTATTTTAATACTCTGATTATATTAGTTTGGAAATAGACCACCCAGGTATGACAGAAACCCAAACATGGTTAAAGCTGAATTTTATTTATCTCCTAAGTAACAAGCCAGAGACATTTTCTCGAACTTCATTTCGCTATATTCTTTTTGTTTCTAGTTCAGAACAGCAGCTCCAGATCATAACCAATGGCAAAAGCCAAATATATGGCCTTTTATTCTATGTTAGGTACATAAATTGGAGATATTGGACCATGATTCATCAATTTTAGAACTAATCCCAGAACTCATACAACAATGATCTGTAAGGGAGGCTAAGATATGGTGTCTCTATTAGGTGGGCAGCTCCAAATTCCAAGACGAGAATAGTACTGACAGTCTCTGACCCAGAAACTCTATTCTCAGTAACAATCCCTGATATGCAAGATGTCACATTAAAAAGTACATTATCCAAATATATAACATTTTGGGCAAAAAGAATTTAGTAAAAATACTAGTTTATAGAGCCTGCCTAGGTTATTACCCTAGTTGAGAACCATTAGGTATGAATTTTATGAATATGTTATATCTATGGGGCCAGAGCAATAGTACAGTAGATAGGGAATTTTCTTGCATGTGGCCTACCCAGATTTGATCTCCAATACTCCATAATGTCACTCAAACCTATGAAGAGTGTCCCGGTATGTAGAACCAGGACTAAGCCCTGAGCACCATGGTGTGTGGTACTACCCTATGCATCCTTGTGCCCCACCAAAAAAATTAAAAGGCTGGTATACCTTTAAACAACCAAATTCTGCACACAAACACTATATCCTTTACACACTTCAGTGTTTTTATTATTATTATTATTATTATTATTTTATTATTATTATTATTTATTTATTATTATAAAAAAATCTTGTAGGTTTCCTTACCCATCTGTTGCTTCATGATCTTTGCAACTGAGGTCTTGCCTAGAATTTCTAAGCCTAGAATGACTTCACTGCTACCACTAGATTCTTGGCAAACATCAACTCAACTTTCAGCTGATATAAAAAGAAGTTCCCATGATTTCCACTTACCATGTAATATTTCTTAGTACATTAACATGGTCCTCACACTACTGGACTCCAACATTCCCGAATAAAGGCTCTCTTCACAGTTTTGTGTCCCATGCTCTGTGGTTCTATGTAGGACTATGTCTTCTGCTTTTGTAATATGTTGGAGGGTGGCCATAAATAAATAAGTAGGAAGTGATAAAATCAGCAAAGGGTCATTCTAATGCATTAAGATAAGAAACTCAGAGCTAGAGAGATTGTGCATGGCATTAGGCAGTTGCTTTGCCTGAGATCGGCCCTGCTGCAATCATTGGCATCATGTATGGTCCCTTGAGCTCTGCCAGAAGCGATCCCTCTGTGCAGAGCTAAGAGTAAGCCCTGAGCACCATTACATGTGACCCAAAAGCATAACAAAATAAAAAATATTCATTATAAATTTGAGGATCAAAAAGAAGCTAGATTTAAATAAAGAACTAAAGCAAAAATAGAGAAGACAATAAAAATAAGATCAAGGGGGTTGTCAAAGAATATTTGCTCTAAAAATGAATATGAAAAAAGGAAGTAGTAGAGGAAGCAACAGTAAAAAGGAAAATTGATATTTGTTTATATTTTCTTTAGGAGGGATGGTGATCTGTGTTCAGGCCAAACCTGACAAATATAGACCCCCCAAAAATGTTGCTTAAAGTCAATCTTATGTTAAGTATCTTATTCAAATAAAAAGTAAATGGTAAATATAAAAATTACATTTTAGGGGCCTGGAGAGATAGTATAGTATGTAGAGTGTTTGCCTTGCATGTGGCCAACTCATGCTTGATCCCCCAGCATCTGATATGGTTCCCAAAGCATGACGAGAAGTAATTCCTGAGTATAGAGCCAGAAGTAACCCCCAATCACTTCTGGGTGTACCCAAAAATAAAAAACAAAAAATTTAATTAAAATTAAAGGGTATACTTTAAAATAAAATTATGTAAAAACAACAAATATGAATAAAATACCAATATAAAACTTTAAATTAAATGAAGTTAAAACATAGACATATCTACATATAAAACAACCAAATATACATGCATATCTACAGACAAAAGGAAAATAAAAATTATTTAAAATATCTGCACAGGAGCCAGAGAGTTAATACAGGGGGTAGACTGTTTGCCTAGCATACAGCCAAGATGAATTCTATCCCTGCCATCCTATAAAGTCCCCCAAGTACTACAAGGAATAATTCCTGAGTGTAGAGTCAGGATTGTCCCCGGCTACCATTGGTATGGCCAATAACAAACAAGCAAAATCTGCACTTCCATGTTAATTTTAGTATTACTCACAATAACCCGCCTTTCCACACAGCTACATTTTCATCAAGAGATGAATAAGTATATATTTTCAAAGACATATTATTCATAAAAAGAAATCTTTTCACTTATAATAGCACAGGTGGACCTTGAGGGCATAATGCTAGCTGAAGTAGGTCAAAGATAAACACTTTATACTATCTCTTAAGTGTTGAATCAAAAAAAATACTGAAATTATAAAAAAAATAAAATATAATCATAGTTACAAGAAACTGTGGGGAAGAATTGAAAAAATTCTGTGTGTGGTTACAAATTTACATCTAATAGATAAATAAATTTGGAGGATCTAGTGTACAATATATGTATTATGTATAATGTAATAATATATTAAAATTCTTGAGGCCGGAGAGATAGCACAGTGGTAGGGCATTTGCCTTGCAAGCAGCCGATCCAGGATGGATGGTGGTTTGAATCCTGGTATCCCTTATGGTTCCCGTGTCTTCCAGGAGTAAACCTGAGCACTGCCGGGTGTGACACCCCCCTCCCAAAAAATAGTATATTAATAATCTTAATTATAGTATATTATAGTTTTAAAAGTTTCTATGAATTTCATATTGTTTCTATCACATAGTAAAGAAATTACCATGTTACTTGAGAATAGTAATTAACCCTATTATGACAATCATACTATAGAATAAACATGTATCAAGTCAGCAACTTCTTACCTTAAATTTACATCATATTACATATCAAATATATCTCAACAAAATTAAGTGCCTTGACCTTGAAAAATACCTTTGTCACTTTCTATGTGTAAACACACATATACACACATGATCTATCTTTGACATTGAATTTTTCCATTTGCTAATTTTAACATGTACCCTAAAGACTCAACTGTTCTTACAGTGTGCAAAAAGAATATATTTTATAGATTTAGATAAATTTGGTAAAAAAAAAAACAGGTTGCTTTTCAGTTTAAATATTTTGAATTGACAACCTCTAGTAGTTTTCGATATTTGACAATCTATAGTTGATCTTGCTATGAAAAAGTTAGTTTGTAAACCTCTGATCTATAACAGGTACTATGGTTATGCTGAGAGATTTGATAGCTCATTTTTCAGTAAATATAAGGCATGTTTCCTTATTCTTTCCCTTTCTTTACCTAAAAAAGAGTGCACTATATTTCTTTTGGTTTTTGGGCCACACCCGGTGATGCTCAGGGGTTACTCCTGGCAAATGCTCAGAAGTCGCTCCTGGCAGGCACGGGGGACCATATGGGGAACCGGGGAATCGAACCGCGGTTCGTCCTAGTTTAGCGCAGGCAAGGCAGGCACCTTACCTGCAGCGCCACCGTCCGGCCCCTACATATTTCAAAAATCTTTTTTCTCTTCCCTGAGTCTCTTCTCCTCCTAGTCACACCACAAAGTCAGAGTAGTGAAAAGAAAATCCAATAACCAAAATGGCTACTGTCCCACTAGTTGGAAGGAATTGCAAAGCAGGTGGAATGACAATTTTTCTGTTTACCAGGCTTTCCAGAACTGAGTCTGACAGATTTCTCAGATATCTTTTCTTATATCATGAAAATAATTTGAAAACAGTTAACCGAAATACCTCAGTCTTTTCAAAACCCGTAGCCAATACCAAGGTCTTCTCCATTGTATAGATACTGTTGACATCAAGATTTTCCACATGCTCGCAGTCTTCATGCTACCTCTGTTGGAAAGACTAGCTATTTCAGACTATGTGTGTTGCTGTGACATAAACGTGACTAGAACATCCTCTGGTGGTCATAGTGGGAATCATGAGTTTTGAAATTACTAAAGGTTCATTGCTCAGCCGATTCCTCACAGCCACCACTTCTCAGGAAACACATTGCAACAAAGAAATTGGATATGTTTAAATACATTGCAGCTAACTTGCCACTTACTTTAATTAATTCCTGCTGAAATTCTTCAGAGATGATGACCACAGGACTTGCATTCGTCTTTTTTTTCCTATCCTAAAGTAGAAATCTGAAGTGAAAAATGGAGACCTTAAGAGTCAGCTTTTCAAAAAAGCAAAGTCTCTATATTACTACTATGCAACTTTTCAGAAAGATTAATTGTTCTTCTGCAAAATAAAAATTATTTTAGTTATGTCATGCTTTACTTACTTATTTAGTTACTTCATATTTTACACTTATTTAAAAATAAGTGAAACTACCCATAGCAAAAAAAACTAGAATTGTATATACTAAGGGCTGGGACAAGGAAGGAAGAGGGAAATATTTATCAAAGTGTGCATGCTTCTAGTTTTAAGATGAATCAGTTGTGGAGACCTATTGTACAATGCAGAGTCTGGTCAAAAATGCTATTATGGCATCTTAAAATTTGCCAAGTGGGCATTCTCAACATATGGCACACAAAAAATAAAATTATGATGAATATGCTCATTGGTTTCTTTGTGGTGGCCTTTTCATTTTTTAATAATATCTTTATTTAAGCACCATGATTACAAACATGTTTGTATGTGGTAGTCATTTCATAATTGTAAACATATATAAAGTCCTTACATCACAAATTTCAAATATATATATTTCTGCAGGGATTAATAATCCTTGAAATAAAATCATTATTCCACACCAAAAATATGTCCTTGAAACTTCATTGTCAGGAAAATCAAAGTTTAATGAAAATCTCCAAGCGATGACAGTCTGAAATTCAGGAGCTGGTCCAAATTGCAATTTTTCTCACCAGATGATTGTGGTCTTCATGCTTTGTTTCCAAACCACACGTCCCACATTAACTCGATTTTGGTGGCCTTTTGTTGTTTTTCTTCGTTTAACAAACAGCAAATTATAGGAATTGGTAAACAATGACCATCTTTCTGAAACTGAGAAGGCTCAGCTAGCTCTTAGTTAGGAATTAACCAAGCTTATTTGCTAAACAAAATCTATGAATTGGGTGGGAAAGAAGATTCTTTTAAACCAGTGATAGGAGCAATTAGAACAACATTCGCCTGAAGCAGGACACATGTTCATTGTATTTTATTATACATCATAAAATGAATTAAAACTAATGAAACTGGCTGGTACTTCTAATTTCATTAAAGATTTCTATTAATGCAAAGTGTAGAGGATTAGGCACAAAATTTTATGTTGACTAGTGGTTCTCACATATTACACTATAGCTTCCAGAAATGTAATTATTCTTTATTTTTTCCAAATGCATTGTGCTCAAGGTTTATTCCTGTCTCTGTGCTCAAGAATCATTCCTAGTGGGAACCAATGGAAGGCCAGGGATCAAACTCAAAGGGCTACATGCAAGGCAAGTATTCTACCCACTGCATTATGACTAAGGCTCTAGAAATAAGAATGACAACTTTGCAAATGTGTTCTTTAATGATTATTTAATAAGGAAGGAAGAAAATATCAACATATTTTTCTAATTTCTGGTCAAGAACACGAAACTTAAAGGAAACCATATGCATTTACAACAATATGAGATTAAAGCAGAACATCTGGAGTCAAAGTGATAGTAAGGTCTTGCTTCTTCTGCCCAACTTGAATTTGATCCCAATAACAATGACCCCTCAAGTTTCTCAAGTCACTCAAGTCCACCAATAATGATTCTTGCATGAAGAATCAGCAGTAATCCCTGAACACAGTTAGGTGTAAATCAAAAAGTCAATAAATAAATAAATAAATAAATAAAAGCATTTTAATCAAATATGGAAATTCTCTTTGACAGCATCTACCAGACCATACAGAGCTCCAACTACTGAACTTCTTTTCAAATAGGGAATTCATGAATCTCAAGAAAGAAAACCTAAACCCTGTCTAGAGTAAACATAAGATAAATTATTAGGAAACCATAGGAATGCCTTTAAGTGTGTGTGTGGGGGGAGGAGGGGCTCTGAAGAGTCCAGCATGTCAAAGCCAAGAAAGAGTTTCTAGGTTGGAGGAAGTTAAAACAGATTCCATTGGCAAGTTCATTCCCTCAGGGAAAAAAAAGAAAAAGAAAACAGAAACATAAATTTATCATTCCATCGCTGACTTAGCGCTGAATGAAAGAAATGATATTTCCAAAAAGAAATCAAGTGGGGTGATGCATAGCTGGGTATCCAGCAAAAAATAACACTAACCACTCCTCAGGCTGCCTAGACCACAGCAGCTTCCCTTACTTAGCATTGTCTTTCTACCTCTCAAATTGTCTTTTACATTTGGAACACTGTGAGCAAAACATCACTCATTCTAATATTTTTTTTCAAGTTCATCTGGAATACTTTGACTTTTTAATTATAGCTTTACATGTATTTTATTTACCTTTTAATTCTAAAATAGCACAAGTGTTCTGAGATACTTAAAATAAAAATCTTAAATAAAAAAATCTATCTCATAGTTCAGGGTATCAGGCAGAACTGAGTATGACAGGGATGACATCTCTCTTGATTGACAATGATAATTAATTCTGTAGTCACATCTATAGCCACCAGCAATTGTGTGAACTGGTTTAGTCATGACAAAATCCAAGAGGTTAAACTTAGTAAGAGTAGTAAAGTAAAGGATCCCAGAAAAAAACGAAGGGTTTATAAAAAGTTTCTGACTCACAGTAAGTATACAAATCACCATGAAATCTAGAGAAGGTCAAGGAGACATGATGCCCTTGTCTCACTAGATATTAAAACCAAAAGAGGTTTTGTTAAAGCCAAAGTATCCTTGTTTGTAGAATTGGGTTTGAATACACTTTTCCAATGAGAACTGAAATGCTTATATAGGATTATGTAAAGATGAAGTTACATATGCAACCCTTCTATGTTGGTATCTGAAATGTAATAATTTACAAGTACTGGGGGCTGGAGAGATAGCACATCATTAAGGTGTTTGCCTTGCATGCAACCAACGCAAAACAGATTCTGGTTCAATTCCCAGCATTTCATATGCTCACTTGAGCCTGCCAGAGTCAATTTCTGAGTGCAGAGCCAAGAGTAACCCCTAAGTACCATTGGGTATGATCCAAAAACAAAAAAGCAAAAACAAAAAACAAATAATTTACAAGTACTAATTCCCATGTACAATGTCATCTCCAAAATCCAGATAACAATAAAATGATCAGTAAGGTAATAAAATTATTCTATTATTGGTATTTAATCCAGATGAATGAAGTCAACAAAAGTTAGTCAACAGTTTTCTTTTTATTCTTGTTTCTTTCCACCCCAAACTACAAGGGCAGTAAAATTGTATCAATTAAAATAATATAAAAAATAAGATATCATTATTTTCTTTTTATGTTCTGTTTTGTGTGCCACACCTAGTAGCGCTCTTTGCTTTGAGCTCAAGGATCACTCTTGGTGGGCTCGGGGACAATATGAGGTTTTGGGATTTGAATCCTGGTCAGTAGCATGCAAGAAAAATATTCTATACATTTTCACTCAGACCTCAGTCTCATAATTTTCTAGAAAGTAAATGTGAAAGTAGAAATCAATACCTTTTTATCTATTGATATTAGAATTAATAAGGTTTCTTTAATATATGTACCTTTGTTATTATTTTATAAGTATATTTAAGAGATGATGTATTTACTCCAAACATTGGTTCCCCTGTGCTTAATAGTAATTACTACATATACCTAAAGATTAAGAACAACTTGCATAAATGTAAAATTAAATCATAGAGAAAGATTTCACTAGAACTACTTAGGGTGATTTTTAAAAATCATCAGGAAAGGGCCAGAGCAATAGAGAAGCAGTAATGTGTTTGCCTTGCACATGCTGATTCAGGATAAACCTCGTTTTCATCCCGGTGTCCCATATTTTCCCCCAAACCAGGAGCGATTCCTGAGCCAGGAGTAACCCCTGAGCATCATTGGGTGTGACCCAAAAAAAATCAGGAAAAGATATTGCATTGATTTCTGTTGGATAGAATTAATGCCTGTTGTGTTTAGTGTCATTTTTCATGACTTGTTATTGGTTAGAATAATATTATAAATATTTAGCAATAGTTATGATCTATCTAAATTTATTTAGTTAATTATTTCCCAGTTCACATCTTTAGATATTTATGTACCTGCAATCAAATCTGTCCTATATGAATGTAGACATAATGTTACATGATTCCTGCTCTCATGGTTATAATACAATATTGCAATGACAATATAATAACTACAGGGCTGAATAAGACACCTAAAAAACACCAAGTGTTAAAGAACAAAAAGAAAGCAAGTTAAAATGAAATATGATATACTCAGAAACAGCATTTTGTCACAATATATTATTTGGTATAAAATATTTCTAATTGAAAGTTTTATTACTCCCTTCCATATTATAAATAAAACAGTAATCTGCATACCATTGGACCTTGAACTTCAGTTTGCATAAAGATTCCTAAAGAGATAGCAAAAATGCAGATGCCTCTCCATCCCTAAGCATCTGATTCAGTGAGTCTTACATTTTAATGCATGCTCAAGGTGATTGTCATACAGATCCTTGTACAATACCTTAAGAAATGTCATTTAGATATTGATATTCTGTTTATGTCCTTCAAAGTTTTTATCTTTTTAATATTGTTCAAGTGAGGTTATAGTATATGGGAAAGTCCATAAGGCACTTTATAAGGGATTAACATGAATCTGGAGTCCATCACAGCAGAACTGCATTTATATCAGAGCAACACTTTTGAAAAGTATGGTAGAGAGAAAAAGAAGAAAACTGAATGGAAGAATCTCCAAAATAATAGATGACCAAAAAAAATATATATATATATATCATGGGAATAGATATGAAAGCCTTCAGAAAAAATATATATATATTATGGCACTAGATAGGAAAGCCTTCAGAAATAGCTCCTGAATGAATGGTACTGGAACAATAGTTCCTAAGGTAAAGATGGGCTAGTTGGTCCTATGTATGTGAGGGCTTGTCCAAGAGAAAAGAAAAGAGAACTCTAGTCTAAGAGAATAAGCACAGAGGATATATGCATCTAGGTATATGTACTTTTTCTCCAGGTCTATTACAGGGAGTTCAGACAAATGAAATAGAAGGAATTCAAACAAGTTAAATCAGACAAGACGTTAGAATCTCAGGACAAACTGCCCCTACTCTTCACACAACTGATTACTCTTGCAGTTCAGAGTTGCCTCCACATCTGCCAGAGCTGTACTGATACTCTAGTCTCAGTCATTCTCTCAATCACAAGACTTTAGGCCATTCTAATTAGAAAAAGAAAAAAAACAGCACCCAAGATCAACAACATAAACCATTATTTACAACCTTCCATTTCAACATGAAACTGTTACTTTAGACCTGTGAAGTAAAGCTGATTAGTTTAGTCAATATGAAAACAAGAACACAGAGCACCAAACAGAAAGGGGGGACTGAAGAATATTTCCTAGTTGAGAGATCAAAACTATATACTGGGAAAATCTCCATTGTAATAATTTGAAGAAAACTTTTAAATAACTTTTAAAACTTGCAAGTCATAATGATGCCCACTAAAACAAAGATATCAAAGGGATATCAACAAACACACACACACACACAGAAAAATTAAATCAGAAAATCGAAGAGCTGGTGTTGGAGATATACCAGAGGGTAGGGCATTTGCCTTGCAAACTGCAGACCCAGGTTCAATCTCCATCATCCTATATGGTCCCCTGAGCCTGCCATGAGTGATTTCTGAGAGCAAAGCCAAGAATAACTCATGAGCACCACCTTGTGTGTCCACCAAGAAAATCAAAGAGATAAAGTAGTTGAACTAAAATATATACAAAAATTTTTAGAAAATTATTATAGAAGAAGCTAAAGAAAATCAACAATCTACATAAGTTGGTGAAAACCATCCCAAAATATTAGCAAATAAAAAAGAAATTAAATGAAAATAAGCCTAAAAATTCCACAGGGTTATATCATCACAACATTTACATACATAAGGTTTGTAGAAGAAAAAGAGAATAAGGAAAGTGAAGAAATCTTATTCAAAAATAATAGTAATAGCAAAAAATTTCCCCGAAACAGAGGGGAAATTGAAACGAACTGAAGAGGGAAACAAAAAATCCACAACCAGGAAATTCTGTGATCCAAACAATATAAACTTGAACAACTTCACACATAGTCATTCCACATGTGTAAAAGTCAGACTTAGACCACTAAACAATGTGCAGACCAAGGGAAATAAGACATGTGGCTCACCCAAGTTCAGTCATTAACACTATATATAGTCCTCCAAGAATCATCAGAAGTAATTTCTGTGACCTGTGAATAAACCAGTATTTTTGCTTGTTTGTTTGTTTTGTTTTGTTTTGGGGGGCCACACCCAGTGACGCTCAGGGGTTACTCCTGGCTATGCGCTCAGAAGTCGCTCCTGGCAGATACAGGGGACCATATGGGAACCGGGGGATCGAACTGTGGTCCGTCCAAGGCAAGGCAGCAGGCACCTTACCTCCTGCGCCACCTCCCGGCTCCCTAAACCAGTATTTTTAATGAAAACATATGCAAATATCATCAAAAATCTTGAGAGTCAAATACAGAAATTCATTAAAAGCATGATATTATCGTAAAAAGGAGATACATTATAACAATGCAGGAGTGATTCATTACATACAAGTTGGCATAATATATTATATCACAAAATAAATAAAAAGTATATTATCTATACTTATAGATGCAAATAAAAGTTTTCATTAGATTCAATACTAATTTATAATAAAAGAAAATTCTCCACAAAATGAAATCTGAAGAAATTTACTCAGCATAAAAGTCAGTATGACAAATTCATCATTAACATTAACTCTGGTGAAAAACTGTAAGTTTCCTTCATAAAATCAGGCAGCAAAAGAATTATAAATAATAAACCAAGAAATAGTAAATCTTTACTTTGCTTTACATGTGGCCAAGTCAGATTCAACTTCCATGTGGTCCCCCAAGCCTGCCAGAAACAATCTTAGCTCAGAGCCCTTAGTCAACCCTAAACATCCTGAATCTGGCCCCAATATTAAAATATATTTTTAAAGGAAATTATAGCCAAACAGAAAAGTGGCAGTCTACAATATCTATATACAAAATTCAACTTGATTTCTAAAGGTAAGCAACAATGTACAAGATAATGAGTAATTATCTTGTAAAACAATTTAGTTTAAATTTAACAACGAGGTAAAATGTTTGTGGATTGAAAACTGTGGATTGAAAACTTGCTGAAAGAAATAGGAGACACAAAGAAATAGAAAGTAATTCTGTTCTCATGGATTTGGATTGTGAGAATTAACTTCGTTAAATAGACAACCTTACCAAAAGCAATATATAGACTTTGATTATTAGACATATTATTATTTAATATTATATAATATTATTTACTAATTATATAATAAATTATTATTACAAAAATATATTTGGCAGCGACCCAGACTTACTCCCAGCTCTGTGCCTCTGTGTTCAGGGATCATCCTTGATATTGCAAAGAGAAACGTATGTGATGCTGGGTGTGAACCAGAGTCAGCAGCATGCAAAGCAATTGTCCTCTCTGCTATACTTTTCGCCCCCCAAATGTATTCTTACTATTATGCTGAGCGAAATAAGTCATAGAGAGAGAGATAGGCCAGGATAGTCTCACTCATCTATGGGTTTTAAGAAAAAAAAGGCATTATTGTATTAATGCCCAGAGACAACAGAGAAGAGTGTGTGAAGGACTGGCTCATAATTGAAGTTCATCACAAAGATTGGTGATTGCAGTTAGAGAAATAACTACACTAGCAACTATCGAGACAATATTAATAAGTAAGAGAAGTAGAATGCCTGTCTTGAAAACAAGCAGGCGGTGTGGGAGGAGGGAGATGGAGCATTGGTGGTGGGAAGGTTATACTAATGAAGGAGGGTGTTATCTTACAATCCAACAACAAACATGTTTGTAATCAAGGTGCTTACTAAATAATATTATTCAAAAATAAATAAATAAAAAGAAAGTAGAACAAAGATTACTAAAATTTATGTGAAATCACAAAAGAACTTAAGTATCTAAAATAATTCTTTTGGGGGAGGGAGGGAAGAATTTAATAAATGCACCATAGTCCCTGAATTCAAACTATACTATGAAGTTATGATATTCAAAATCACGTAGCATTGGAATAAAAATAGATATATAGAATACTATAGAAGTGGTATAAAGAATTGAGCTCAGAAATTAATCTGTTTTTTTAGTATTCTTTTTAATTTTTACTGTGACCAAAGTGAATTACAAGTCTTTCACAGTTATATTTAAGGTACATGAATAGTGACACTGAATTAGGACCATTCCCACCACCAGTGTTATCCTCTTTCTACCCTGTTCCCACCATGCACCCCATACCACCGCCCTTTGTATATAACTTCTTGTAGATTTTGATTCTGTTGTAGTTGACTTAAGGTTTGGTATTTAGGCCTGATCATTATTTATTTCCTCTCAATATTCATGTGACTGTTTGCTCCTGCTATCATTCACTTTTTTTCCCTTCAATTTATGAGGCAGAACAAAATGATTCAAGTTCTGTGGTTCTGTTGGGGAAATGAAAAAGGAAGCTGAGAGGAGTTCATCTAGGAGCTATCAATATCAATTTATAAGATGAAAGGGGAGAAAATAAAATAAGGAAGAAGAAGCAATGACAAAAATACACAACAGTCACAATAAAAAAACTACTAAACAACAATAAAAAAGGAAAAAATAGGGAAGGAGGGCTGGTGTAGCAAGAGGCAATGTTTTCTTTTCTTTTCTTTTTTTTTTTTGCATAGCTACAGTAAGTATTGGGGAAATGTCATGCAAACAAAAATTACAGATTAAGGAATGAGATGACATCAAACTAAAAAGCTTCTGTATGATGAAAGTATTGTTACAACAAAAATACATCCTACCATATAATAAGAAATATGGGGGTCAGAGTACACAGTGGTAGGGCATTTGTTTTACATGAAGCTGACCAAGGAGATACACGAGTTCAATCCCTGGCATTCCATATGGTCCATCAAGCCCAGGAGCAATATCTGAGCACAGAGCAGAGCCAGGAATAACCCTGAGCACTACTAGGTATGCCCCCCTCTAAAAAATATTATGCATTGGCAAAGGTGAATATCATCGGACATAGAATGAACTCACAGCAATCAGTAAAAAAATCAATAACTATAAAAAAGTAAGTATAATGAGGAATACAGAGCTCTCTAATAGACACAAGCAGGTGGCCAATATGCATTTTTTTAATTTCTTAAATAGAGCCAGAGAAATAGTCAGCAGATAGGGTGCTTGCCTTCCATGTGGTTAATAAGGGTTCAATATTTGTCATCTCATTTGATTTCCCACTCCCTCAAGTGCAGAACCTGAGCACCCTTCAGTGTGACTCCAAGACAAAAGAAATGTTCAAATCAAAATAACAAAGAGGAACCACTTCACACTTGTGAGAATACATATAACAAAAATTCTAGACATAAGTGCTAATAAGTATGTGGAGAAAAAGAAACCCTTATACACTGTTGGTCCAGCCTTTATAACTACTCCTGAATTATATAAAAAATCTTGTCATTCGCAAAAACATTGATGGAGGAGGAACTAGAAAAGGTTATACTGAAATAAGTCAGAGGAGAAAGACAAATGATAGTTTAATTATCTCATAGATAGCAAAAATAAAAGCAAGAAAATAAACAAAGCTAAATAAAGGCAAATCATTGGATTATGATGGCAGAACTGAGGTAAGAAAGGAAGAAGGGATAAGATTAAATGAATGAGGGATGTCTCTGGCCTGCTATCAAGGGCATGGTATAATAATCTAATTTAAAAAAAATAAACTGTACTTCAAAAACAAAATTTTATATTTTATCTCAGTGCTACTTAAATTAAAAGCTAATTTTAAAACACATTCATAATAATATTTCTCTTCCCAAAGTAAAAGATAGGGAATAGTATTATTCATATCTTAAATATGAATAAACTAATAAACTGGAAAATTCAACAAAGCTAGTTCTTATAAATATATTATGGTTACCATATATACCCTAAGATCACAAAAAACAATTATAAAAATGCCTTCTGCACATCTATATTCATTTCAGCACTCTTTACAAAAGCTAGAATCTGGAAACAACCTAAATACCCCAAAACAGATGAATAGCTAAAGACTGTGGTACATATACACAATAGAATACTATGTACCCATCAGGAAAAATGAAGTCATGAAATTTACTTATAAATGGATAGACATGGAAACTATTATTTTTTTTGTCCCCTAAATTCCCAATACAGACCAGGCAAGGGTCTGGGTTGAGGTGTACATGGGGTGCATTTACTGTACCTCCTCTTTCTATACAGTCAGTGTTAAGAACACAGCCTGTGATAAGAATTGGGAGGTCTAATAAATAAGTCAGAAGGAGAGATAGACCACAGAATAGTCTCACTCCTCTGAGGGATTAAAAATATAAAAGACATTATTGTAATAATACCAGAGACAATAGAGATGAGGGTGAATGATCTGAAGCTCACCACAAAGAGTTGTGAATGCAGTTAGACAAATAACTACACTGACAACTATTATGACAATGTTAATTAGTGGGAAAAGTAGAATGCCTGTCTTGAATACAGGCAGGGCATGAGGGAGGAGAGAGATGGGAGACATTGGTGGTAGGAATGTTGCTCTGTTGAAGGTCGGGTGTTCTTTTTTATAACTGAAACCCAACTCCAAACATGATTGTAATCATGGTACCTAAATAACGATATTATTAAAAATAATTAAAAATAAAATAAAATAAATGAATAAAGAAAGGTAAATTGTTGTTATTTTAGTTTCCGGGTTATACCTTTCTGTTCTCATGGCTTACTCTTCATTCTATGCTCAGAAATCCTCCTGACAGGACTCATGGAAGCAATTTGTGTGAGATACATGCAAGGCAAGCACCTTACCCACTATACAATTTCTCTAGCCACAGGGCTAATGATATAATACACAAATATATACCTACAAAATTGTAAGACTAATCCCTGAAGTTCTACAGTATTATAAGCTAATGATAATTCAAAAATTTAGGTATATACACCAAACTTAATTAAAATTTCTAAGATGAACTAAGCAATAGAAAAACAAAATTAAAAATGCCATAAATATAGTTATCACTTGCCTATTTACCATTATTGAAAAGCTGACTTATTTACATAATTTTTAGGAAAGATGGGCACAGATACTGTCACTTCTTTCCCATGCAAATTTTTGTGTGTCACGTAATTATATAAAAATGTTGTTGAGTTTATATGACATTGATTTTCTCTAAATAAGCCTATGCTTATGTCCCACTTCATTTGATTCTAGAATTTTGAGTAGGCTACAAAAACAAACTCATAGCATTAAAGATCTAAAAAATTGAGTTGACTAAACTAAAAGCATTTATTTCAATTATAGAATTTCATATTTGCTTTATATCTCAAAGTTGCTGCCATAAATGTAATCCGTAAAGTAATTTATACTGAAGAGAAATTTGAATAATTTAAAACACTATATTTAATATTGCTCATTAGATATAATTGAAGAATTATACTATTATAAATGCAACATGTGCTTTACTATTTTTTATTCTGTTTATTCCTCTCATATTGCCTATTTTACTATTATAAACAAAACATAAAACATTCTTTTAACAAAAACCTCTGGGAAAACATAACTAGTGTAATCCCCTAAGAAAAAATTCATCTTTTATAAATTAACTAATAAAAAATAAACTATAAATATTTAACATGCAATGATTCATATTTAATATATTATTATCTGTAATCAGGTTACTCTTTTTGTGCCAGTTAGCTCTTGTTAGAATGCTATTCAATTTTTAAAAGAGAAAAATGAAAGCAAACTTATTATTCCAGTCTGTAATTCACATAACACTTCATACTTCAAGCACTCCCTTCCCATGGGTTCCACTCATCTATGATGAACCATGATGAGAGAACATTTCTTAGACAAGACATGGGAAGATTAATACTTCCCCCCTGTGATCTTCTTCCCTAACTGACAATGTTGTCAATCCATAAGAAACATTTAAAATAACTGAAAACAAAACAAATTTGAGTGTCATTTTACAAAATACAAAACCAGGACTCTCAAAAGTCTCAAAGCAACTAAAAAATAAAAACTTGAGAATATATCACAACCTACAGTGTAATTAAAGAGACTTTGCAGCTAACAAAAGTCTGTTATTCTGAGACACTGCCAAAAAAAATACATGGAAGGAAATTTACAAAATATAAATTAAGTTTAGTCTTCAGTTAGTAATAATGTGTCAATATTATTGTTGCAGATGATAATCATGTTATTAATGTATTATTAAACATCATTTGTAGAAACAAACTTGCTAAAGTAATGTAAAATGCTAACAACCATGGTAAATGAATGAGGGGCATTCATTAATTCTTTTGTTTCTTTTTAATTTTTTTGTTTGGGGAGGCCAGACCCAGTGGTACTCAGGGATCACATCTAGCAAGGATTGGGAAACCCATATGTGGAGCTAGAGACTGTGCAAGGCAAACTCCCTGACACTGTTAACTTGCCAGCTACAACAGGGAATCTTTTTACGATAGTAATGCCAACTCAACATTTCTAAAATAAAAAAAAAAAACTTACTTCATTGAAAACACTATACCATGAGAAGAAAATCTAGGAGAAAGTACTGGTAACATCACAGGTTAGAAACCAAACTGGTTAGAAAGTCAAGGACGGAGTTCCTAGCAGCATGGGGGTGGAAAGGCCTCTGTCCTGTCTGGGACCTACCTAGATAGGCCTGGAGGGGTGCAGGATTCAGAAACACCAGCACCCCTCAGCTGCCTTGCTCCCGATCTCCAGGGCTTCCCCGGGCCACAAGCCTGGGAGAGCCAGTGAGGTGGGTCCCCTATTGGAGCTCGAAGGTACCCCATTTTACTCCCATCCCCCACTCAGCTCCTTAGGGTGGGTCTGGGTGGGGCTCTGAACTTCCGTCCCCAGCTTCTTGAAGCAGTCATGGTATTTTCTTTTTTCTTTTTTTTTCTTTACCAGTCTATATCTTCAAAACCGCACGCGCACAATATACATCAATTGTTGCTTGGGCAGGCTGGGAACCGTGGTAGCTCCCAGCTGCACCCTCTCCCCCCGCCCCCGCTTTCAGGGCTTTCTGGAGTGGTGACCAAGGTGGCCAGAAACAATGGGTGTCGGGTGGCTCCTCTGGGAGGGGATCCCAAGTTTTCCCTGCCCTTTCCCCTGTGCAGGATGTGAGGGCCCAGGGAGGAGGGCGGGTGTATACTGCTTCTGGTTCTCCACCGAATCATATTTTGATCCTGAGCCTGGCTCTAACCGGCATGGGGCCTGGGGTGACTCCAATGTCGAAGGCCTTCTCCCTTGCCTGTCAGGCTGGGAAGCTTACTAGGCCCCCCCAGCCGCACCCTTTTCTGTCCCCTGGCCTCCAGATGGGTCCAAATTTGGGGGTGTTGCGAGCTGCTCATTTTTTCTAAGGCACTCTCTGGCAATATCTTACTAGTCTACATGTCCAAAACCGTACAGTATATGTTAATAATATATCCCATCCTTAAGTTATGTAGAATGTCCAGCTGGTATTCTGCCCTCTTGTACAGCCCTGGAAAGCTCATTTTCACTTTTCAACTCTATCACCCCCAACCTTCAGTAACCCTCATTTACCATTTTTAATTTCTGTTCTGCACATTCC